>JAQFYC010002745.1:0-23895 GCA_034694165.1 Tomocerus mixtus | reverse complement strand
TTATAAGGATATTTGTCGTAATTATGCAGCAATACACTCACTCGGGCGGGCTGTATACAGTGGCTTGGCAGTTTTGTTGCTGTGTAGTCTATCTAGTAAGTAGTAAGTAAGTAGTATTTTAGCCAAGTAGCAATGCAGCAAGTAAAGTAGCAAAGCAAGATTTTTGATGGTTATTGTTTTTCTGTTAAATTGCCGTTGTCAGTCAGTTCAGTACAGTCAGTAGTCCAATCCAAGAGTAAAACAAAACAGGATACACACAAAATATGCAAAAACTTTCAGTAAACTGTTATATAACTATATTAATACTACTATAGCATTGCTAATTTCATCTTATGGTATTATCGCAAACATTTATACTTTATATACTGTATAGTATTTTGCTTGTCCGTTGTTGCTGGGAAATTCCCAGTGGGAATCCACTTCTTTGCATTATTCTACGTTACATTCTAAACTAAACGTATATGCCCCATTGTCCTTTGACCCAACACTGAGGAAGTTTGGTAAGTATGTGTCATAGGCAAACTGAATTTTTCACAACATACTCAACTATTTATCAACTATGAGATCATTTACTATGTATTAATGTAAACAAATAATGTGAAATGACGCGATATGGAAATTTTATTGTTAATTAGGACATTAGGATCATGAGGACAGTGATCTGGTCTTAAGTCCTTAGAATACTTTGCGTCATTCGCATAAACATTTATCCATTTTTGTCGAAGGAATGTAAACCCGAAGGACAAGTAAGACCTTCAGGATCAAGACCACTATTTAGCTTGCAAGAATGTCCCAATTTATTTCAGATGAGCATAAAATTATAGAATGAATAAAAAAGCTTGGAGATTATAATTGTACGTCTCGTCGGATTAAGTATGAGTAGAGTCACAATAAAAGCCTTGATTGGGTCGTTATTAAAATAACAACCATTTAAAATTGAAGATCTGCAGAGCAGGTACATTACATATTATGTATGTATAAAATACTAGTGTTATAGGTAGCTCCTCCGATTCGATAGGTATATCTATGAACCTTATTGACGTAGGTGAAACAATACTTGTTTTCTTTACAAGGTAAATATTTGAATGCCTACCTCGATAATAGATAGATAATTAGTTTTTATGTATACACACTTAGTATTATTGTGTCAACAATGGAGTGCGCAATTATTAAATAGAGATTTCAAGCTGCTTAATTAACTCTTTATGTAATATAATTATGACTTGCTGTTTGCGCATAAGTTGAAGGTAAATAGTTCTATGTATATAGTAGAATAATTGCTTGACATTGAATAATTGTACATATACATTATATACTATATGCCAGACCACTACAGAATAGATGAATTGGCCTAATCGTAAATATCAAGAAAATAGTTTTCTTCTGCCATTGTTCATAATGTTCGTATTTTATAAGCTTAGGAATGGGGAATGTTATAGAGATGTATGTATAGTGTACCTACGAAATGAACCCGGATATAGCAAAGTGCTGTGCTGTTCTGTCTTATGGTGTTTGTTGTCCAGTCACGACCAGGACGGTATGTATGAACATTAGAGCTACATAGGTGTCTGTTTGTGCTATATGGGTTTATGGCATGCTTTCACAGGTTTACCTCAACCTACAGCAGAATAAGTATATTCTAATATATTTTCTTATATATAGCTTGCGGATTAATATCGCTAATTTGTATCTGTGTCCATTAAAGAAGAGCTCTTCGCTGGTCTTGTCTTGTTCTGTCCTACTAATAACATCGTCAATAAGAACCTTTAAAACATCCATTGCATTAGAACAACCATTCCATTGCGTATAGCTTTAGTACTATTATAACATTGAAAATGATTTTCTGTAATTCGTGAGAAAAGTCATAGGTAAGAAAAATGTTAGAGGATATAGAATGGTCAGTCAGAGAGGAGCTTAGAGCACAGCACGACAATAATGTATAGTGTGTCTAAAAGTCAGAAGTACAACATAACATTAAATCACATTATAATAAAGAGGATGCAGATTTGTTGACATGGATTGGATATAAGTAAGTACTATAAGGACTGTAAAACGTAACGTACTATGTACTACTTACTTCAATATTCATACGTAGGAGAGATATTAGATTTACTTGATGAAAACAGATAAATACTCAAGTATTATTATGTATTATATTACTTATATTATGTATGTATGAAGGAATTACCAAGCTTATTAGGTATACTTTATCCATAAACAAAACAAAGAAGATGGGCAATGAAGTACTTACTTTAGTACTTGTATTGTTAACTATTCCTAATAAGTATAATATTATGACACTATACTATAAGCAGTTGGCGAATGATGTAAAATAAAAACTCATTATTTCATTTGCGGATGTAGATTTCATTGTGTAGGAAAACGGGAGACACGACAGGGCAAGAATTGACGGAAAAAATCTAACTAAGCTAAGGAAAAAGAGGAACATGATCATTGAAAAACTTGAAGCAATGGATTACTTATATAATACATAGGGATACTAATAAGTACAGACTTTGTCCAAATAAAAATTATTAGGTACCTTTCATTTCATAGAACATTGATGCACATACGATCTGATATTATAGAATCTTTATGTTGAATAAAATATGATAATAATTAATAGACGGACGTAGCTAATAAAGTTTTGCTTGCTTTTGAGTTACTATTGAATTAAATTAAGTACGTTGGACAGTATTACATTATCATTTTCACTTTTTCAAACAGTTTGACCGAAGGAAGCTATAGTTATGTAGTATAAGTACGTGAATACTTATATTTATTGTAGTACAGATAGAACACGGATGAAGAGACGGATTTTTGTTTATTCGCCTGACAGGCCATAACATGTCAAGTCAAAAACGAGACAGATATCGCTAGTGCACTGTTTATCTATCTATATTTTCCCATTTTTAAAAAAACAGCAGAAAGCCACGAGACAAAAGTTTACATTAGTTTCTGTCTATTTTCCTTTGACATGCCTTGGACTTGGATTTTGGTTGGACTTTAGTAGAGGAGAGATTGTGAATAAAACAAAAGTTAAGTTTTACTGCGTGTCCAAGTAATTTATTACTCTGACTTTTGCCCATGCTTCTTGTTACTTGCTTCTACAATACTACATGAGGCTTTCGCATTACATATCATTACCTACTTACTTTCAGTACAAGCTTGATGTATTTCTTCAGTATAGGATACAACTACAACATCTTAAAATAATATATAAGTACTTGCATTATACCTAATGACCAACAAGGAATATTTTGTCTGCTATACTTTTCTTTATAAATATATTCACCGGCTACTTATGATCAAAGTCAAAGCATACCATGCCCTTCCATAAAAGCTCCTTGAGAAATTAGTATATTATATAAAATAGTTGTTAACACCAACTACAGTTTATAGCATAGTAGGTAGCAAGTAGCATATAGTATTATATAATTCTTAAGTATTTAGGTATTGATATCTGTACAAACATGTAATCACAACACATTTTGTTTGCAGTGTAGAGTGGAGGAATGTAAAGGAAAAATGAGCACATGATATTCAGAATGTTGTATGTTCATTGATACTACGTAAGATTAAGAGCTTCGATGTTGCGTAGGATCTCAAAACAAAAGTCTAACACCGATAGAACCAATGTATATAAAATAGTTAAGGCTGAAGTATTTCTCATGTTAATATTGTATAATGTAAACGTAAACTTTTGCAAGTCAAGTCAAGAATGTGCCAAATTGTTTTGTCTAAGGTCACAGAGTCAGTTAGATCCGTTTCCAAAATTTTCAACCGCTGCTGCTCTTTTGTAGTTGCTAAATAAGTACTTGGTACATGTACCTACAGCATCGTCGTATGTTGTAACTTTTTGTTTCTGCGGTATTCCCTTATTTTTATTAAAACAAAAGGATGTTTACATTTTTCACAGAATATGGAAATGCCTATGACTATAATGCAGTTTCGGTAGAATTTACACAGGAATAAGGCAAAGTTTTTAAGATTAAATGCACAAAGTTAACAATAGATACGTACATAATATTTGTTGATAAAGAACATTTTATTATTATGTGATATGATATGGTGGTCTCTGCATAAAAACAAATTAAAATATCGCATAGACATACTACACACGTACAAATACGTGTACGATGCAGAGACAAGTCTTCGGAGAAAACAAATCATTTAGACAGTAGGATATACTCTAACAGCAGGATCTCTCATCATCAAATTGCATTAGCTATCCTAATTGTAATGTAACATCATCATATTTTCTATTTGTATTCATTTAGTTTCCCTCTGTCCTGTTCAGTTGTTTCCTAATCCACGTTTACACGTAAAAACACTACACAACATTGCATAACAAGGAATTTGCTAAAGGTTTTAATTCGTTATAAGAGTTTTATTGTTGTGCCTGTTCGGTCGTGAATGAATGATGAAAAGCATAATAAATATTACTACACAATGCATATTATGATGACCTAATATAGATGTAAGTAGTATCCTGGTCCTGGATTCTTCTCTAAAACAAAGAAAACAGACATTTAGGCAAAAAGTGGGAATTCACAAAATGTCAAACAATGTTTGTAGTTACCTTGTAAAATGTAAAGTTAAGGAATTTCAGCATTTCAGTCAGAACTTGGAATCTAAGAATTTACATCCCGGATGAATTCCTCTGTACTGTGCAAGGCACAATTGATGTTAGGGAATAAATTAGCTAAAAAGTAATGGAAAATAGTTTTATCTTTTATATACTTCATGTAAGATACCTAGATACCTATACAGATGCTATGCAGTTTTCTACTACGTAAATTAAGTTTACGGATGTGGATGAATATATTGCGTAAGAAAGAATCTTACCTTTACTCTTTACAAAGAAAAGTCTGCCTGGTTTAGCTTGCGTTGGGCTTTGTCTTGACTGTCTGAATAGTGATGATATCTTTTGTAGGTACATGATATAACATATACAATTATGTATAGTACATTCCCATTTCTTTGAATTTCTTTCACAAAGTAAGCATAAGTAATAAGGTTAGTTTAAGTTAAGTACTAAGGTGTTAGATATTGTATTGTGTTTCTATTGCACTTGTCCGCATGCTTGAAGCTCATTGTAGGCTTACAGTCCTAAGCACGATAATTAACACCTTATATCCATCAAATACACAGAACCCATAAGATACATGCAATCGCTATGCTAGTAGGCTGAAAAACATACACCCAAGGAACTTGTCCTTAACTGCAGAATCGAAATTCGTGTAGCATGCTGGGTTAGCATTAAAAACTGGAATAAGAATTTCAAAGCGACGGGACAAGCATAATGTGCAACTTAAGGATAAAAGCTTTGCTAAGATTGTATTCATTGAGTAATATTAAGTAAACATTGAACAAGTGAAAATAAATTGTAGCTGTATACTGTTTACGTTTACATATTCATGTCGTAGGCACAAAGCCCCACCATACAGAAGAGTCCATGTGTCTCAGATAAAAGTTTTCGATCTGCAACTCTTTTTGCCTTTACACGAAAGTAGATTTGCTGTCTCGATATGGAAGCGTTGGCAATTTTTATGTGAACTTTCTATTTTTGTTAATTTGTAATTGGAAATTGATAGCAAAACAAATTATTTAAGATTTCTCTAAAAATATGAAAAGGGACTACAGTGGAAGTCCCTTAATATGGAGGGGCTATGTGCCTGCGACAAGTAAAATGTTAACAATAAGTAGCATTCATTTGTGTGGTGTGTGTGTGGGTGTGACCTATAAACTTTTGATGAGGGTAATATGTTCAATTCTCTCATTATAATGTGCATTGCTTTTAATTGTTTCAGTTCTGGTGGTCCGGGTCGGATGTATAATAGAAGCAAGAGCATCTCAAATAGAAATAGATATGAATTCCAGCAGCAGTGTGAAAACGTCAACAGTAGTGTCCCACGCTTCATTACTAATAGAAAATACAATGGCTTCAAAAAAGAAGCCATATTTACGACATTACTTTTCTAATCGAAGCATTTATCCCGGACAGCAATTAAAATCTACCACAGTAACACCAACATCCAACCCACTGACTGAAGATGATGACTCCTGTTCTGGAAAAGCAGATGGCTACTATCCTAATTTTGGCTCTGGCTGCACTTCCTACTATTTCTGCGCTGCCGGTTACCAAATAACATACGTCTGTTCCCCAAATAGGAAATTCAATGGGAAAAAATGCGAAGAAGATTACATATGCCCTACAGCAGGTCATTTAAACTTGTGTCAAAGTCTGCCTAACGGTTACTATCCTCATCCTAACAATTCAGAGAAATATTTTTACTGTTACCAAAGAGCAAAGGTTATCGAATTAAGCTGCGACAAGGGAAAAGTGTTTATAGGAAATACGTGCATAACGAAAGCTCAGCAAATTGAAAACAAGGCTTATAGGAAATCATTACTAGAGAATTCCTGTTCCGAGAAAGCCAACGGCTTTTACCCAGACTTGCAAAGTAATTGCGTAAAGTATTACTATTGCATTTCCGGGGTTAAGACTGATTTAGAATGCCTCAATAATTTCATATTCAACGGAGATGTCTGTGTTCACTCGTCCACGTATTTGTGTCCTCGTAGGGAAGAATTGGCAGACAAAGATAATGCAGATGTGAACACAAGTAAAAATTATCGGAAGAGCAAAACTTCGGCTAATGACACTGAGCAATCTTTAACAATTTCTAATAGTTTAGTTGCAAGGAAGGATAATGAAGGTGAATCAACTACAGCTAATTATGTGTAGAGGTAATGCAATCTCCTCTACTATAATATAGCGAAATATTATACATTCCTATTATAATGTACCTTAATGTATGTACCATGTACAAGTTTGTTAATTTGATAGAGTTATTTATGTTTAATGGTTACTCTTCTTGTACAAATTGTTTAGTAATTACTAATTACCTTTATAAATATAAGTATATAACTATTGTAATGCATATTGCATAGTGTTGTGTAAGCATTAATAGATGCTGGTTGGTATAATGTATAAAATACTACGTGTAATATATTTACTGTTACTATTAACTAATTATAAGAAAGTGGTTGTTCCCTACAGATACATTGTATGACTCCTTTGTAATTCTCCGCTGTTGCTGACACGAAGAATAATAAAATACTGCCAACCGTTACATACTTTATGTATTTTGCATCGTGATATGCGTTGTAGTCTTTATTTTCATTTTCATTCACAATTACAATATTTCATATTCATAAATATAAATAATTTCCTTATTGTAGTGTAGTACCTAAAAAGAAGTACAGTACAAACCGATACAAAACTTTTGCTATTGCGAATTTGTTTCTGTAATTAGGTACAAAGTATTCATACATTTATTACAAAGTAAAAGCTCTTTTAAGTTTGACTAATGGGAAAATATTTGGAATGATATTTACTACACTACCGTTTTAGGAATTAAGAGCACTATTTTGAGTTAGCAAATTATTTTTTTCCTCTTTTAGATTTTGTCTTAACTTCATCATGCATATTGTTAGTTTCGTCATATAAATCCAAATCTTTTACGTAATAGCACACAAGGGCATCAAATATTACACCCACGAACACGAAAACTGAAATAAATTCATCAAACACGACATCAAGAAACGATTGCCATCCTTCAATCTACAGGTAAGTGGTATTTTACAATTAAAATTTAGTAATTAAATCTTACCCGCAGCTGTTAAATTGAAAACGTAAACTAATTTCTCTCCCTCATACATTAAACAATTTCCTTTAGCTCCGCATTTTGTCCCCCAAACCAAACAAACTGAATCTAAAATAGTTATTGTGTTTTGTTAAGGAAAATGATTATCGAGCAACTCATCATAACGCTAATGCTCCCAAAGCATGCGTAATAAACTTTAATTGAAAATTTTGTATGCTTCTTGCTATGCATATAGTATATGTAAGTACTTTACCGATTATAGCTCCAAATAAAATTGGGCTAGGCAGCATACCAAAAAGATTCATAAGGAAGACACCAATTCCTATAGCCAAGGCTTTCTGCTTTGGATGGACACACCTATTGCAAATTAACATCAATTATACTATTAAAGCAGTTTGAGAAAAATATGATTCATTTGCATTTTAACTAATCGTAAGTATTTTATTTATGTAGATACCTGTAACTTATCAGCATATTTCCTATACGACCAAAGCTATCTATAATGCGAACAAATGCACAAATGACTAAAAACGCCATAAATTGGGGGAAGCAATCATCTGTGCAAGTTCCCAATTCAAGAGAATCTTCTATGGAAGGGAGACATGAGCAATTGGATATTGTTGTATTGTAAATGTCAGTACATCCGGCGTGGCAAGCAGAATAGTAAATCTTTTTTTCGTCTCTGAAGCAAACGGGCAACATTTGTCCCGGATTACAATTACACTCAGAATTGCAACTTTCTGTAAGATTCCAAGTTTTGTCCTTGGGATTTTCTGTTCCAAAGGCTATGCTTCCTTGATGGCATATGATCTGAGTGAACCCTACTAACGTTACTACAAAAACTAATCCAGTAATTACGTTTAGTCCAGCTAACGTTCTAGCACTAGGTTTGTATTTAGAAATCATGAAGCCGCTTAGCACTAGTCCAAGTGCTTGACACGCTATGGTAATCACACCTAAAAAGATATTGGGAATAATAGTCTTAAATACTTATAGTGCATAAATATCTACGATATGGACTAATAGGCATTATAAACAAAAGGGTGAAAAATTGCACTACGATAGAAGAATAAACTTTAGTAAAAACGTCTTCAAACAATAAAATAGGTTAGTAAGTAATTGGAATAAATCATTTCTAATGTACATCAATTAAGCAAGTTGACTGAGAAATATTAAAAAGTGTAAGAAAATGTTAACCAGGAATTCCAGAGGCAGCAGCAGCACTGACTTTGTAAATTGTTTCCATATACTTATTCATATAAGTTGCGAATCCCATAATCCCAAAAAGGTAGAAAACAGTTGCAAGGTTATTGTACATGTTCACTTTGTTTTCCGACAAGGATTTGATTCCCCTAAAAAGATCTGAATGATATTTCCCCTCATTACCACAATGCAGCTTTCGTAATGTTATTAGTTAAACAGAAGTTAAAATACATTTCATTCACAAAATGAGTCTGTAGCTGAAATGATAATGCTATAAGCTTCTGAAAGCGACATGCCTGTAAGAGTTCCTTTATAAGATTCAGTCGGATTCTCTTTTATGGACGGCCCATTCCTTTGAGAAGATTTCTGGTCGTTTGATTTCCCAGCTTTCTTAAGTTCTCTTGGGAACATTGCAATAAAGAATGACGTAACTCCCAACACGATTCCCAATATGACCCACCCTGAAAATTGAATTTTATTTATTGAAAGAGTATTCTGTACAGATTTCAAACGAATATGCATACTTATATGTACAAATCTATTTACGTATTCAGTTCTACATAGAATATACTTAGGTACTTACATAGAACGGCTAACTAAAGATGAGAAAAAATTTAATTTTAAGTCAAAACTTATAACAAAATTAGTTTGGATAATTACCTAACCACCAAGCTCCCATCCACCTTGGATCATCTGTATTAATTAGTGGAGTTAAGTAAGGATTTATGTATGTTTTCAGACAAATAGCTGCTAGAGCATAACCAAGTAGAGGACCCACTAAGCGAAGTGACATTGTGATACCTAGGATAACATAAAATAATACATTTAAGTATCTTGACGTTTCAAATGCAATAAGTGCAATAAACCAACCCAACATCACAGGCATGTGTACTTGTTCCATGTTATCATCTATGTAAGGGCCACCGAGCGTTATAAGAAGCACTCCTCCTATTCCAGAAACGAACTGAGACATAAAAATCAATATCAAGGGCAAAACTGACTTTTCCCCGGCTCCGCAATCTAAATTCTTTTCTGTCCAGTCCGATTCAGGCTCACATAATTGTAGTTTTTTGGAGAAATCGTTTTTGCCTAATACACGAACAGAATTTTTATTTGTTTTTATCAAATCGTTAATTAAAAAGAATGTAACTAGGTACCCTTTGTAGGTAATAATTAAACCAGAGAATAGGATCATTAAAAATAGGTACTTCAATACATGCTACTGCTGCTTGTCATGATTGTGCGGTACGTGTTAGGGCAAAAGATGTAACAATAGTACAGAAAACATATATGTGCTATATACGAAGACTATGTTCTACATAGACATTTTGTATTCAATACACCATAAAACAATAAAGGTTTTATACTATTGTTGTGCTGCGAAATGGTCCATTCGGATGTAGAATTAGGAACTCCGGTAGCATGCGGATGTAGCAGATGAGAGTGATTGTTGAAATCGTGAAAAGAGTAATAAAATTCGTCTGTTAAACTCAAGGCTTCATCGCCAGCACCATAGAAGAAGTGAGGAGATGCCAGAAGAATACATGATATGGCCGATAAAGCAACTCCAGCAGAAATCCATCTTGGCCTGTGCCCATTTCCACCATAATATGACAGTATTATGGCAAATAAAGTTTGACTTATTTCATTCCCGGTCATTACTATACCTATAGAGCGAAATTGTTTACTCGAGAGAGCAAAGAAAAATTTGAACCATTTAACGCTAAAAATGTGTAGTTTATTCTAAAAATTCGAAATTCTTTTCAAACCTGCCGTTTGAGAACTAATTTTCAGCCTTTTCTCCAACGTAGAAATTGTGGCTGTAAAGTAAGACCACCCCATGCCTTGAATGACCCCTAATACTGAAAAAAGTGCTATAAAACACTTTCGTGTAGCAAAACGTTGAATCCATTTTGGTTTAAAAGGCCCTAATCCACATAACAGATCCTTGTCTTCCTTTTTATTCGTTACAGGACTACATGTATCCCACCTTCGACCTTTTGCGGAAGGAATATTGGCCAGTGGATCCTCAAATGATTCCATTTGTAGTTAATTTGAGCAATATCTTACTAAGTACCTACTTTAAGGTTTAAAGGAACTTATTTTTGATCCATGTGAAACAGAATTTAATAATAGAATGAATGCACCAACTTTTAATTTTATCAGAATTACTAGCATACATTTTGGCATGAATGACAGTCGACATCGACAGTACAGTTATATGATAGTACAGATGACCCTGTGAAAGCCTAGTTGCTAAAAAACCACAAGCATATTTCCATTCAAGTATTTTCGATTCAGTTTTGCTTTGCATTCATTGACGTAACAGATCGTCCTTGTGTTCTACGTGAGCAAAGTGGTGGTGGCTGCAGATGCTTCTGAGCTTATTTGTATTGCATTTGATTTTAGTTAGTGAGTTAGCTTAGCATGTTAAAATTATGTCGAGCAATAGCAATAGTAACTCAGTTAAATTAGATCAAACTGAATGAAAAGAGTCACGATGAATTCGACAAAACATAATTACACTTTGTTGCAATTAATTTCATTACTGTCACGACAGGGCAGCGTTTTCCGGCAATTATCTGCACATAAAGATTTTTGTAGACTATTGAAACTGTCCAGAAAGTCCAGATTTATACATAGTAGCTGCCAGGCTCGGTTGTGCTATGAATAAAAACTTCGCATCAGACCAGGTCACTATCAACCTGCTCGAATTACTCGTACTATATATATATATTGTATATCTGTAGGTAATTCCAGACTTCCAAAGTTACTGGTTCCATGTTCCATTTGCATGTTTATGCAGTCTTTTCGTAATAGCTATATAGTAATACACGAGAGATATCATGCCTAAATACTAAGTTTATGTAAGCAAAGAGCGTGCTTTCATCTCGCTTCTGTAAATGCACGTAAAACGTATCTATTGCCAACCTACATATTCTACACAGGTATTATTGTAATTCTCTGGAACATTCCACCTTTCTGGGGACATTGCCTTTTTGTCCCTTGGCATTAAATTATATAACTACTGATATACCTTATCTCCACATTGTTTCCACGAGCGCCGAGCGAACCAAAGAAATTGTTTTTTAGTAAAATTGGAGCACTTAATGTTATTTAGGATATTCCACTTTCCTTTCGGTAGTTAAAATGAAATTGTAAGTACAACATTCTGCAATTTATTAAAAAAAAACTGATGGTTTCTTTCTTCTGATTGGTAAAATGACATAAAATATAATTGGACAGCTTCAAGTACTATATGTTCAGATAAATAATAGGACGATTATGTTGAATAGTTGCTAGAACTAGACCATATGGCTATGACGCAATAAAATTATTCATCTGCATGCATGTGTAATATGATTTCAGTTTTCAGTTGAGCAAAGGCAGAGAAGATTCGGAGACTTTACAAAAGAGATTCTCTTGAACGAAATGTTTCCCATTACTCCCATTGTATTGTACGTAT
Organism: Tomocerus mixtus; assembly: GCA_034694165.1. Lineage (NCBI taxonomy): Eukaryota > Metazoa > Arthropoda > Collembola > Entomobryomorpha > Tomoceridae > Tomocerus > Tomocerus mixtus. Next base: position 11,553 of record JAQFYC010002745.1, on the reverse strand, counting down.
TCTACATCCATATCTACTACATACTTATACTTACATGCCAAATACAGGTACCTTATAATGTTTCGTTCTCCATTCCCATGTTCCATTTGTCTAACCAGTAAGACACCCATCTCAAAACTAAATATAGGTACATCCAGCCAGTTTCAGTTTCTAATCTCCTCTGGAAGCGTACTTTTAATACTGTTTCATATGAAAGTGAAAGGTAATACTTAATACAATGTCCTTGTCCTTACTAAAAAATTCATATAAATATTTTGTATCAGTATAAGATTTGGAAACGTATTAGCCTTCGTAGTATTCAAATCTGTAGCGTATAGCTGCTATCAAAATTATAGATATGTAAAAACGAATTTGGAGAGCAAAAATACCGACTTTCTAGATCCAACAAAAGGGTAAAAATCAATACTTTACTTTTTACTATTTTTGCAAAGGTTTCTTTGCTTAGGAAAAGTGCATACCTAAGTACCTTCCTTTGTATTAATACGCCGGACCGCACGGAGACATTACGTATGCAGAAACCACCCTGAAGAATACATATACGGCCTATATACTCTAGAACCCATTACCAATTACAAAAGCCATGATTTGAGTATTTCATGACTCAAAACCAAAAGCAAGTTGTCTCATTCATCCGTGCTGACTAAATAGCGATCGAAAGATCGAATATTCATATTAGAATCTGTGGCTTTCTTCCAGCAGACCTAAAATTTTAGGTAATGTGAGTTTATGAGGCTTCATGTAAGTACATGCGTAAAAGCAAATATTGTCCGTGTTCCTCTACTAAATCCTACTTGTACGTAGAATCTAAAGAAGTAGACCTAAAATTTATTAGCTTCACATGTAAAGTAATATCCAGTATATGTACAAAGATTGCTTAGCTATATAAGTATATTAGCTTTTAATTACCTATAGTATTGCAATTGCATACAAGTAAGCAGCATTACATATGTAATTACTCTACGTAATGTATGCACATAACATGAAGGCAAGTGAGTATGAATTACTATTTACATACCATAACACAGAAGCTCTCTCGTCTACACATTATTTACTGTCTAGCTATACAAATGAATGAACCAAGAGGAAGCGCTAGCCTCAAGAGCTAGTGTTATGTATGCACATAAAGAAGACGCAGTCAATTTGGTGCTTAATGGTCGATTCGATTGGCTATATATCTTATATCTAATATTTATATGTATGTACCCATATATGAACATGCCCGCAACTCTCGGGAGTAAAGTACACACTCTAGCTTGTTTCTTTGATGTCATAAAAACGAACAGAAAGGTATGGTTAGTAGAGTCCATAAGAAAGTGATTACCTACGTATTTCGTATTTGTTAGTACTTTGTAGTTCGTATTTGTACCATAAAAGTCTACATCCGTTTTATTCCTAGAACTTGTAATTCTAACAACGGAATCACAAAACTTTACTGTAGTAAATATTTGTGTACTAAAAATAGGAATTTCGATACATGTTCTTTCACGTGGCTTATGCATGTCTTTAGATTATGGTAAAAGAACTTTGGTCCTTCCAAAATACATAAAGTTTACAAGTAGACCTTAATGATATCCTCGATGTACCAAAATATGTATGCGTATTATACGATTAAACATTCAAATCTAGGAATAGAATTATTACGGATATATTATGGAATATGTAAATAGTCAGTGTACCTATACCTATACGCACCAACACAAAATTGTATTACTTTTGTTATTCTAGTGTATTTTTTACGAATCCCACTAAAAAATTCTTCTTCACATTCCAGAAATCTAACAAATGCATGCAACACTCATCAATTGCATACTAATAAATTGCGTACAGCAACGTACAGTATACCTAACACACTAACACTTTTACTATGATATAAATAAATAGATTACATACTCTTAAATTAAGTATACACGTATATGTTACATTTACATTACAATTACTTTGTCTCAATCACAATGCAATGTATCAATTGGAAACACATAATTAATTTCAATTGCTATTACCTAACATAAGAAATTGTTTTGTATACATGTATTCAGCAGTACGAGTATATTTGTGTAATTTATAGGGCACTTTGTTACGTTCTTGTGATTTTGAACTTGAACCACCCAAAATGAGTATCTCGTTTAGAGCTATAGCTCTATACAGCTACAACCATTGCATTACATTAATCATACAATGAATCAAAAGCAGTGTAGTGCAGAGTGCAGGTACCTGACCTTTACGAGTCTTTCGAGACATGGGTAAAGAGTAAAATTGTCTGAGAAGTGTCCGAAGAGAGATAAAATTATTATTATTATGGCAGAGTCAGAGCTAGAGCAAGAATCTCAGCAAAGCAACGCAACAGTTGAATTTAACTGATGTGATAATAATAATTACACAGGGAAACTCCTAAAAGTACATTTACCTTTATCTAGCCTACTGCATTCTGCATTGCACTTATCTTAAATCATACCAACCAGACTACCATACCAAGTTAGCACAGTGCAAGCTACAAACTACAATGAGCCAAACCAGGCTTGAGCCAGACAGTAGCCAAGCCAAAGCCAAGTCATTCCACTAAAGTGTGCAATAGCTCATTTCATTCATATCATATCATTTGATATCATTCATTTATATCTCTTCTGTAGTAGTAGTAGTGGAAATCGTATATCTGTGCAAAGTTTGCAAAGTACAATAGTACAACTCTTTATCAACAATACTAGTATATACTTACTACTATATCTACTACATGAACCCCCTTCGTGTTGAATACCAATTTAAGTGGAGCATCGCTAACGTACATTAAAGGGAATGTGTATCCTACATGCACTTTAAGGCAAAGCTAAAGGTGTTTTATTTTATATCAGCAAACATGGCATATTACCTAGCAAGCATAGGAAACTCAGAGTCAAAGTCAAGCCAAGCCAAATAAGAAATAAATTTACTTTCGCCCTTTATATGTTTGTTATGTTAGAGTTAGGAATGAATTGTAAAAAACTGCAATATATCTTATAGAGATGCACACACTTCTACTTCTGACTTCTATGTGGTCGTGGTGTTATAAAGCAAAGATATTATAATGCCAAATACACACAAGGCAGATCTAAACCAAACCAAACCAAACCAGAGTGCGAACTGCGAAACGACAGAATGGAGTAAAGCAGTTGAAGGAGTCGAGTTCGTAAACTTTTTGCAAAATACATTCGCTGAAGTCTGTGAATGGTGAAGGAAAATACTTTAACAGATACACTGTATATAAACCGAAGGACTCAAAGACCATACCAGAGTGCAGTGAGAGAAAAAGGAATCTATGTGAATGAGATTTTTGCAAATATGCGAATACTTACCTTAACTTATATAGTGATACATACATATAAAGCTAAAGCACAATAGTACGAGTGCAAGTGAGACCGGACAGGATAACGGATACAGTACAGTATAGGATACACTGAATACACGTATATTGCATAATTGCGAATTTTGGGATCTCTATTGTATTTTGCCCATTGTGATTTTGCACTTGTGTAAGTTTATAATGTATATTATAGCAAGAGGGTATTAGGATTTAGGATTATAAGATGATCCTATTAGGTAGAATCTCTAATCTCCTCTATGTATATGTATAGAGAAACGAAAGGATAGAAAATCGTAGTGCGGCAGTTTTTGACACAGTACAACTTTCTCCTGTGTTGTTATGTTGTTGGTGTTGGTCCTCTTGTCAAGTCGAAATCAAGATCAACTTTAGACTTGACTTGACTGACTGGCACTGGCACCCTTTCCTTTACAATAAGTTAAAAAAGTTTCCCTCTTCATCTTCTTCAAAATTCACAGTTTACTTTTATTTTAATTCGCGTTGGGCCCTTGGGAAAGGGAAATGTCTCCCAAACTCCGTCAAAAACAAAAACAAAATTATCAGCTGTAAACTTAACATTCGAAATTAAAATTTGCCAAAAACAGGAAGCCAGACGAACAACAAACAGTCAAGTCTTCTTCAAAATTCGAAGTATACAAGCAAAGGAAGACGTAATTTTGATCTTCATAATTTAGCTTAAAATTCCGTGAGTTTGTGATAGAAAAGCCAAAAATTTTAGTGTATTAGCCAGAAGAGAGATTATAATCACAGTCAAGTCAGTTTTTTTAATTAGCAAGTTTAGTCTAAATTATTAGTGGAAAAATTATTTTTTAATCGCTGTAAGTACCTGCTTGCTGGAGCTCTTGGACTCTTGGGCTGGTCCTGAAAGTACTTTGTTCGTAATTGGTACAAATTGGAAATTATTAGCACGATGGCTATGACTAATGCAGGTAATGAAGGCAAAATAACCTTAATTAAAATTATTTGTCTTTTGTAATACATGGGTTGAGAGCTAAATTGTTTTTATTATGTTCTTTCAGTATTATTCAAAGATCCGGAAGTGTTCCTGACCGTTTCGTCAGTTGCAGGGACTGCCAAATTCGGAAAACATGCCAAAAATATTGATAGGAGATTAGAGCTCAATTGGAATAATTTTGAATACCGCCCTGGAGATTTTGTGTGCTTATTCGATTTTGATATTGTAGAGTTTTCTAGAGAAAATAAGGCTAGTAATCTACCTGACTTGGCACGAGAATTAGTGGAAGTCTCATCAGGTCATCAAGGTTACTACAGGTCAACTGTGAGATACGAAAAACGAGCATTATCCGTCAAAGGAAATAGGCAAATGGGATTTTGGATCGCTTATTTACGTAATGAAAATGGAACCTCATGGGTCGTGCTCAAAAGCAATTCTTTGAGAATTTTTCCTCTTTGGATGAACGAGATTAAAGATATTATTGGAGATATTCCACTACACTCATTAATGATTCCTGGAACGCATGGTAAGAATTTATAATAGTCTAGTAATTATTTTTATTGTGTGAAAGCAAAGCAAACCGCAAATGTTTGCTGTATTTCTAATTTCTAATTATTTTATCACTAAAGATATCCTTATATTCTTTTGAAAATAGATGCTGGTGCATGGATGGAGTACGATTCATCTCGATGTGAAAACATTTACGTTAGATATTACATATGGTAAGATACAAACTATTTATTTATTTAGACTACTAACAGTAAATGCGATTATGATAATTTGTTTTTTCTTAGTGAATAACTGGAACTATCTGTTTATTTTTGCAGTCAAGAAGATTCTATATATGAACAACTTGTTCATGGAATTCGTTATATTGATGTTCGGGTGGCATACTATCCTGATTTGGATGAAAAGTTTTGGGTGAACCATGATAAATATAAAGTGACACCATTGATAACACTCATATCAGATGTTCGAAGATTTGTGACGGAGACAAAAGAAATAGTTTTTCTCGATTTTCATGGATTTCCCATCGGATTTTCTGCACAAGCAGCTCATGATGATCTTTATCGTTTTGTTCTCAATGAAATCGGTGATCTCTTAGCACCCAAAAGTTTAGTCAACAACATTACACCCACGCCAAATGTACTTTGGAGAGCTAATAGGACTGTAATACTCACTTATGCAAATAAAGCAATGTCTCAGACTCATGACTACCTTTGGCCGTACCTAACACACGTAAGCAAATATTTCAATTGTTTTACTCCGGATTTATATTTATGTTAAAGAAATATCGCTGTATTTCCAATGGTTCCTATTCTAACATTTAAATTGTGTTTCCCCTTTAGGCTTGGGGTGACAAACGGAAAGCCAGCGACTTAGAGAGATATCTAGAAACAGCAATGGTTAAATATGGCAGCCAAGGAATGTTTTGGTCCGCAATGGCAGAACTCACTCCCCGCCCAATAGACTACATTTCAAAACCGAGATTCGGATTAAGAGGGTTTGCCCAATTGGTCAACGTTCCCTTGAGCTACTGGTTTCATAGGCCCCATTGGTATTCTAACTGTATGATTGTTTCAACTGATTTTTATTTAGGAAACAACATCATAGAAACCTGTATCGAGGTTAACCGCAACAAAGTTCTCGTGTAAATAGTAGTTTATTATGATTAAGCAGTTCGGCCTAATGTACTTAATTACTGTTATTGTTAAATCGCATTCTCCATACTATAACATTGCCCAAGCATGAAACGCCAAGTAGTAATGAAGGTACAAACAAAACTTGAATAAAGACAACTCAATCAATCGGAAAATACAACTCGAACGTTACGTAAGTATCTACTCATTCATTTATTTGTTTCCTACATACATTTGTTAGCTATCTCATTTACTGTGCAACAACAGATTAATTATTTATTGCAATATGTGCTCTTGAATGGCGAATTGACGTTAATAGACTGTAGACCCAATTTATTAATCGTTGTCAAATGGCATTGAATACACATGTAGATGTGAAGACTATCTTTGAACGGGAGGGAAGTATACATAACTTATACACTAATTAGCAAGCAAAAATGAAATTGCGTAAGTATTTCTAGATTTATATCGTTAGTTTCTTTAGAATTGTAATTGTAAGAAAAGTATTGCAAAAGTAAAGTTGTGTAGCATGTAAGTATATTATTACTAAGTAGTCGTACTACTACTTACTATACTGCATCAAGGAAATTCGTAATTAATAGGAATACATCCGCTTGAGTCGTCACGTATTACGTAATTATGTACATATCCCAGTGTCCTGCTCGTTTGCTCCTCATTTATTTACTCTCACTCCCAATGAGTTTGTGATAAATGTCCCATATGGATACCAAATACCAAACCCAGAAAAGTGTTACATTTGCAATTGAAAGCTAAACCTCGTGGATTGAATTGATTGTAGAGAGTGTTATCACTGCGATAGGTATAAAAGTTGCCTGATATCGATATGAGAAGGACTGATTTCGATTAGTTGGGTAAAAGTAGAAGCAGAACTACTGGCAGTAGTTTGACATTTATCTCATTCGTTTCTTCCCATGTTCTATATTACTTAGGAAGAATAGCCTGACTAAAGATAAGAACGTAGTACATAATATACGTAGGTATATAAAGTTACTTATATCCCATTCAGATTCAGACTGATATATTCTATTATAATGTGTGAAGCAGTATATCTATAGAAAAAACTTTGCATTGCCATATTACATCTCCTAGTGATATTTGCACTGCACAACATTACACTTGCACTGAGCGAACATCAAAACTTTTGTGATATATAAACTACAACTGTTCTACGATTCTACGATACGACTAGCTGGTCTGACTTTTAAATTCTAGCCGAGAAGAATACAGGACCAAGACTCAGTAGTAGAGACTCGGATCAGAACTTATTCACTGAGCTGAATACTAAATAAAGATTAACCTTTGCTGGGACATGGTGTAAAGCAATACTTTAGTTGTAATGTTAAGTAGAGCTTTAGTTTAGTTGTGCAACTGTATCTTCAGAATAGTACATTTTTACTCAATACAGCAAACACAAAACGAAAATTAATATTTAAATCCAATTCAATGCATAATTAGGATTTTATAGGCTTTCCGCAAATCGTTAGCAGAGAAGATATATGGATTGTGCAATACAAAAGTAGGAGCAGTGTAAGCAAAACGGATACCAAATTCTAGCAGCTATATGTAGCAGGCACATACATACATCTTAATCCTATAGTGAAGCACTCGACAAAAGTGATAATAGTATAATAGGAGCAAAAGAAAAGTTCCGCTATAGATTGCGATTACACTTTTTTACGATTGAGATAAAAAATTGCCAAACGTAAGTGAAAGTTTTTTGTTATCCATGTGCTATGTGTAAAGACACTAATTTTAGATTAAGAAATTCAAACAGGTAGCTCAGCTTAAAAAATATATTATATAAAACATAGAGAATCTAAAGATGCATTAAATAAATATATGCAAACGCTATATATCTAATCTTGATCTACATTTACATACTATCCTTATCTTTATTAACACTAGGACCACACTTGTTGTCACTCAGAATGTGTTCAGATATTCACAACAATGAGATCCCAAGAATACTTCTATTTAGTTATCGCATTAGGAGTACTCGGATATTTATCGGTATTACTTTCTAGTCTAAGTAAGCATGGAAATCCGGGGACACGCAGGGAAGCTGTAATTGCTAGGAATGCGCAAAGAAACCAAAGAAGAATCAATCGCGTTACCAAAGCGGTGAGTAATTTCATCTACCATCTAGAATCTACAGAAATATTGATCCTTGTATGTATGTATGTATTATTTCGAAGGAAATAGCTTAATAATGTAACAATGAATATGAATTTTTTTTTGAGCAGCCAACCAAGGAAGAGCTAATATTGATTGAAGAAGAGCGTGTGGCGAAAACCAAATTAATACTAGAAGCTTTAGGATCAAGGAATACGAGCGAACTAGTCATGCCATACGAAGATACTATAATAGTTCATCCTCACAAAAAACTCTCAGTAAGGCTCTACATTCTATAGAATATTCTTCTATAACATAAATACTTTTTACATGTAAAGATTTTTTCTATAATTAAAATCCTACATGGTAAGCGATGAAATACTTCTTGTGTTGGTTGGATGAAGTCGTTGAACTATGTAAATATGTTATATTTTTCTATTTTGTGTAGGGTGGTCGGAAACCCTTTGCTGTGATATTAGTGACAAGTTTAGCAGACGATGTGGAAAGACGAGCTGCAATAAGAGAAACTTGGTACTCTTGGGGAAATGAACTGAATTGTCTTATATATTTCTTCATGGGCTTACCAACAAACGAAACTTTAGAGGTAAGGAAACAAAAAAACACAAATGAGAGTTTGCGAATTGTGAATGTGAGTTGGCTGAGCTACCCAAATTCTGTACATTATGAAGTCTATAGAGAATATACGTAAATATGTACAAAAAACTGTTTCTTTTAAGAATTTGGCTTTCTTTTTTGCTATTATTGTATCTATCCGCAATGGGAAATGTTGAATGTATTTAGGCCATTAGAGAAGAAGCCAATTTGCATGGAGATGTTATCGTCGAAGATTTCACAGAAGCCTACTATAAACTAACGATTAAAACTTTGAGGATGCTCAAATGGTACCTATCTGAATATAAAGAAGATCCTCCTTTCTTCTTCATCAAAACAGACCAAGATGTTTTTCTAAACATGCCACTAGTTATACCTCACCTTATGAGGGTAGCATCAACACAGAAGAATTATATTGGGGGAATGCGCTACGTCAACAATTCGGCACATCGAAACCCGCACTCAAAATGGTATGTTCCAGAAAGTGTTTATGCTACAGAAAAGTTTCCCACGTATGCAGCTGGACCATGCTACTTTATCGAAGGAAGATTAGTAGAAGAAATATACAACGAGAGTTTTCAAGTGCCTTTAATACATCTAGAAGATGTTTATCTACTAGGGCTAGTAGCAAATCAGCGACTTAATCTCACTATAACAGATGTCAAAAATATTGTTGAAGATCCAAGAGTTACTAAATTGGCCATCAGAAGCCGATTTAGGCCGAAGAAGATTCTCGTCTTCCACCCTATCGAATCTGATGATGTAATGAGGTCTCTATTCCTGAAACTCACTGCTAATAGTAGAAGAAATAAGGTTTACATTACTAATTCCACATCTCATCCCGTACTAATGAGTCCTTTTCAGTCTTTCCTTCTTTTATCTGTCCCTGTATCGCTATGTTTTATGTGCATTTGTTTACAATACATGTTAAAATACTTTCTTAACAACTTGCAATTCTCATGATAGTACCTATGTATTGTTAGGCAATTACATTGAAGGTGTCAACCTGATCTCAACAAGGACAAGGAGCCTCTACTTTTCGACAATTCTATCAACACCCGTAAAGTATTACTGATATGTATGAGTCAAAATTCATGATCAAATCCCAAATTGTTAATGCTTACTGGTTGTGGCTTTCCACCAAAGAAACAATTTTCATGAGAACGCATTGCTGTACTTGTACAACATTGTTATCTACTACAGTGCCAAAGAGTAAAGTTTAGCAGTATGATTTTGATATTATCCTTGATATCCGAAAACCCGAAGGCTCATTTGATAACGTCAAACTATTTTATCGTGAAACAAACCAATTAATGGTGAATGTGAATGGAGGAACCGATATCATTACCTATTTATTATCAACTTCGGAACTGCGGACGCAACTACGCAACGTTGTTCATGTTCATAATAAATACATATCGCTTGGGAACTATGATATGTAAAAGTCAAAGTGTCTCATTTACGTTTGCTTATTCTTAATTCATTAACCATTAAATCCTACACTTCCTATTAAAGTCATGCTTATGGAAATAGATACCAATGATTCAGTATTAGTAGATGATCACCTCGTCACCTATAGATAGACGTAGAATATAAAGTATGTTCATTATGCTCATAAATAAATGTGTAGCACTAATCGTATTTGAAAATGCCCAGTGATAAGTATAATCAAATGCATTTCGTAAAAGTAAGAAAATCTGCAGTAAGATAGAAAAAAACTGGATGTTAGGTATTTACATTTGCACAGCACCTACTAGTAATACTTACAGTTATATTTTTGCTCTGCCCTATATTCCCTTTTAATCTAATCGTTTATGCATATCACGTAATTAGCGGTTTCGCTTTTCGAGGACAGAAACTTGAGACTACATTATTTCATGGCATTCCATTACAATATAAATGATCCATTGCAAATGTATGTACAAACACACATCAATATGCGTAATGGACATGCCAAAGTAACAAAAAGGAAGTAAAGTTGATGAAGTAATGAGTTATCCAACCCCCTTTTATATTTTGCGCTGTCTGCTATTTCTGCTTCATTCTGGTTCATTGTGGCTATATTGACATTGCGCTTAATATTATCAGGTATACTATGGCTATAATGGCACTTCATGTATTCACTGGATTATTTTTTAATTTATTTAGCTGTATAAATACATTTCGGACTAAAATCACCATAATTTTAGTAATACTAAACACCTTATTAACTAATTAGCCATACCAACTCCAAGACACTATTTACCATTTACATTATGCCAATTTAAAGCACATAAATACATTACATGCTGTGAGATATTGAGCAACGTAACAGCAATAATAGTAATTAGACGAGTCAAGTCATGCTAAAGGCATAATATTTATTCCATGTAATAAATGGTGACATATTTAATTATTTATTGATTGACCAATGAATTTCTTTACAACCCCATTTGCATAATGTTTGATTTGTTTGTAGGTCATATAGGCAACTATTTTGAAAATACTATTAGAAACATTTTACAAAATTAATACAAATAATATTTCTGTAGAAAAGATATCTAGCCATATCAGGAAATGCATCGTAATATTTAATATTGCTATCTAGCACTAATAATGGTTGAAATATGTAGTACGTAGTAAAATAAAAGAAAACACTTATTGTAAAAGGTTACAGTACATACCTACTACACTGTTAAACGATATGCCAACTAATTGGTTATGTAGAGACATTTCTTCTTTTCCGATTCAATTAAAAACATCTTTCGGGGTCGTTCTGGACATTTTCCTTTTCACCTGGAAATCTCAAAGTATGCCTTGCCCATTTCATCACCAAGTCGATAGTGTCGGAGTCGGTGGTTGCTTATTTGGCATCGAGGTAG
>JAQFYC010002744.1:0-23899 GCA_034694165.1 Tomocerus mixtus | reverse complement strand
CACACTGGGGAGAAGCCATTTGCGTGTGACATTTGTGGGAAATCATTTACGCAATCTGGGACCCTACAAGGTCACATTCGCACTCACATAGGAGAGAAGGCTGCCAAATGCGAAATTTGTGGAAAAGTATTTGCTTATTCTAGTAAACTAACGAATCATCAACGCATTCACTCAAGAGAAAAGCCTTACGAGTGCGAAATTTGTGGAAAAGGATTTAAGCAACCTGGCCTTTTAGAGAATCATGTTCTCATTCACATTGGAGAGCACGCTTTCACATGCAAAATATGTGGGGATGGATTTGAGCAATATGGCAATCTAAGGTACCATATTTTTCGCGTTCACACTAGAGAGAATCCTAGTGAGTGCAAAATTTGTGGGAAAGAGTTTGTGCACTCTAGCAGTCTAAAGTATCATCTTCGCACTCACACTGGGGAAAAGCCTTTTAAGTGTGACATTTGTGCTAAAAGGTTTCATAGATCCTGTCATCTAAAAGATCATCTTCGCACTCACACTGGAGAGAAGCCTCACGAGTGCGATATATGTGGGAATAGATTTTCGGATTCGAGAGCTCTTAAAAGACATCTTCGAACTCACACAGGAGAAACGCCGCATAAGTGTGATATATGTGCGAAAGGGTTTTCGGATTTGGGGGACCTTAAAAAACATGTTCGAATTCACACTGGGGAGAAGCCATTCGCGTGTGACATTTGTGGGAAATCGTTTACGAAGTCTTCCAATGTAAACAGTCACCGTCGCATCCACACTGGAGAGAAGCCTTACGAGTGTGACATTTGTGGGAGAGGGTTTGCGCAATCTTCGGCCCTAAAAGGTCATCATCGCACTCACACTAAGCCTTTTGAGTGTGACATTTGTGGGAAAGTGTTTTCGCAATACAGTTATCTAGAGGGTCATCTTCGCATTCATACTGGGGAAAAACCTTTTGCATGTGACATTTGTGGAAAAGGATTTGCGCAAGCCCAAACTCTAAAAAAGCATTCTATCGCACTAAAGCACTAATCTTAGCAATATGAATGCGAGACTCTATACATTTGTAATTATAAGTTAAGTTGCAATTCACATTTCATTGATGCCATCATGTGAAAAGTGAATTAATCTTAATTAATTAATTAATTAATTAATCTTACGTAAAGAAAATTTCTTAACGTAATATGTCCATTATTCCAGAACCGTTTTAATATTATAATTCATATTTTTCCGTCACCACAAATTAATCATTCCGCAACCAAATCATTATAAAAATTATTTAATCATTGTGTCACCAAAAATGTATTTTTCTTATCACCAAATTATTTGTGCTCTTAACAAAATTGCAAGTTGTAAGCATTAAATGAATCGAAAAATTTTGCATGGCACTACTTGCCAGGTAATTAATAAGTAACCTACTACGTACATGTATGTAGTTTAATACCTATTACCGGTATGCATTATCGGTGCGGTGGGGAAAAGTAATCAATAAATTTCGTACACAGTAAAATACTAGACACGCAGTTTATACATTTGTGCATCGAAAGTGATTGACTTATTATTCTAGAAAGCTGACATGTGTCTACTAAGGGTAACTGACTGTCACAACTTGTTTTTTGACAATTCATGTTTACACTGCATTCATTTTTAATTATGAATAACAAAGTGCATGTGGCTGGTTCTTCATCCTCAGTGTAGTTGTAGTTATTCCCTAAGCGTGTACTATCCAAAAATATGCTTAAATATTCGATGCAAAAGAGAGTACCTTTACAGTTTATTGCTAACCGTAGCTCTGATTATTGTTAGATGTAATACATCTGCCATGATTCAGTAAAAGACTAAAGTTGTAACCGCATATTATTGCACTGAAATTCATCCCCTTCCTACACTTAAGTCAAAAAGGATTTGAGAAAGTTAAATACATATCATACCATAGTTATAATTAACTGACTATATTAGTATAAACTTACAAAATCATGGATTCAGGTAAACAGAGGATTCTACCTGATCTATCTTCTGTGACAACATCAACCAACAAAACTCCGGATACTTTTTCTTTGAAATCCATTTTCTATGTCATGTCATTAACAAATCAACATCTTTGCACCCGGAAATGGAACATGTACAACATTAAAGATGACTTGTATTTAAGCTTGAGATTTTTTCTTCGTTTAGGAAGAATTCTTGGAATTGTTCCCTTTGATGGCATTTTCAGTAGGGAATTATCTCAAGTAAAATTCAGGTATGAATTTCGAGTTTATTATTTATTTGGCTGGAGATTTTTATTTTACTCTAATACTATTATAGTGCTAAAGGAGTTGCAGCATTTCAAAACATTTTTGCTGCGATTTTGCTGCTGTCTAATGTAGTCGTTGGAGCCATTCGATTGATTCGCACGGGTGGACAAAATCCCAGCGAGTGGGCTTGGGCGGCAGAGAATTTTCTCTTTTTTTCGATCTCACTGTTCATGTATGTATGAAAAAAATATCTGTAAAAAAGCAATTAAAAACAGTTATCGCACTACGATGGTTCTCGTTCTTAATTAAATCCAGATTTGTCTATTTCTACACCCATGGGAGTCAACTTCTCAAGCTATTTGAAAAATGGAGAGAAACTACCACATTTTTCTGTATTGAAGATATAATGCAATTCAAGGATATAAATATTGTCGCTGCATTAATTTGTACTTCAACAGTATTCGAGAATTTAATGTTCCATGTAAAAGCAGCTCCCCAAATCTACAGCTCAGGTCAGGTGAACAAAGAAATAATTTGCAAATCATAATTGTACATTGTTATATACGGCAAGTATAAATTTCTATTCCAAATTTCAGATGATACTTTCACTGCTTTCTTGAAAAAATATTACCAACAATCAAGAACCTACTGGCCAAAACTAATACCTTACAATGGATACATTGTCGCCACTGTTTTCATCTCCAACAAATTGGCAACCTATTCTACAAATTTTATCGATGTTTTAATTATCGTTATTTCAAGGGCCCTGTATGGAAAATTTAGGGCCCTGATTCACGAAGGGAGAAAATCTTTATTACATACACCAAAGGGGACTGTTATTTTAGGTTGGTAGAATTATTTATACACAGATAACGTAATAACAGCATCTGCAAAATTTGTTTCCTATAATGTGTAATTATGAAATGTCAATTAAACTATTAGAGAAGGAGAAATGGAAACTTTTGATTGCGGATCACACAACTATATGCCAACTAGTGGACGAATTTGAAAAATTTCTGAACCCATTAGTTTTCATATCATACGCATTGAACATTTATTACATTTGCCTACAGGTAACTAGAGCCGCTTCCATGATCTAATTATTGATTACATTTTTAATTATTTTTAAGTGTATACAATCTACAGTGGGTCAAGTATATAGTATATGGAATCTTTTGCTTTCCCTTTTTATGTAGAAATACCATTTAAAACTTGTAAAGCTACATTTTAAAAAAATGTCATTTCCGAAGTCTGAAAATGGATATTCACCAGTATTTACATGCTACCGATCTTGTAATATGTAATTGTTCTTTAACTACTAGGTACACCTTGGTCTTACCTCGACAAATGACAAAACCTTGTTAGATTCCTTGTACGCGTTTTATTCCTTTGTTCATTTTATTGGGAGAGTGACTCTTGTAAGTCTCTCAGCCGCAAGAATACATTCATATGGCCACAAAATAACAAGTATTTTATATCAGTGCCCTGTTGAAGCAAATTCTATAGAGGTATTACGTTATTATCCTCAAGTTTATACTAATTGTACTTATGTATATAACTACAATTTTTAATTTATTGCTTTGAAGTTTATATATTATTATTTAACTAAACTGACAAACTATTGTTAACATATTTTTGTATAGCTGGAGAAGAAAGAAAGATTTTTATCAATGCACAAACTTGGTTTATCTGGACTCGGGTGTTTCATAATTACGAAGCCATTTTTACTCAAGTAAGACTTGAAAATGTAGTTTTACTTCAATTATGTACAGTAAAGGTACTTTCAAGCGTCTCTACCAATTCCTTTATTTACATGCTAGAATTGTTGGAGTCGTTTTTACATTTGAAATTGTCCTTCTTCAATCGGGTGTTCCAGAGACGGTTGCAAACGCTGAAAAGGAATAAGCTGAAATAAATAAATTGCACATATTGCATAATTGCATACATATGTCATGAAAATAAAACACCAACTATTTAGCTGAACTGTAAATAAAATATACAATACATGCCTAATAATACTAATAAACAATAAATTATTCGCATATTTAATGTTTAATAATAAGATCATTAAATGCATACTTATATCTATTCATATTCTATCAAATAATAATTTTGCGATATTAATAATCAATCATTACTAGTCGTAAGCAATAGCTTTCATTTACGTAGCTACTTAATTGGTCAACCTACGTAAAGTTGAGGTTACCCGAATAATAATAAGTGCCGATCTGTCTTGAGCTAATCCTTCAATCATTTTTCGAGCTAATTTCTTTTGGGTCGGCTTAACAAAGGATTTTACCTAGGTGTATCTGGATGATGGATATTACTAAATACAAGTATTAAACTTTTTTAATGACAACGAAATGAAGGTAAAGGAACTCCTTGCCTTGTGTCGTATGTAATTTTATTTATAAAAGTGCATGTAAGCATTTGAAAATGTTAGTCTGAGAAATGGGAGTCACATTTGTCATATGAAGACTCTTATCCTACTACCTGACACATTGTGCTATTTTTATTGCTGAAAATACATTTTTATCGCAATCATTATCAGACCAAGCGTAATTCTTTGTCGACCGCATTCATTAAATACAAATGCAGACAGAATACTAATTCGCCCATCTGAAATTGGTTTGGAAAAACACAATACATTTATAAATGTACCCAGCTTTTGATCTGCTCCGCGATCCGAATTATTACATATTTTATTTTCGTCAACAGCAAATTCATCTAGTGACAAGCACACGTCTACTTCTACTATGCTACCACGTACACTACACATACGTAGATCAGAGTGAGGACTAAGTAACCGAAAGAGCATGGAAAATTCTGACTACCTTAGATATCAACGATAAAATTTGGATTTCTTGCTTACTGATATTATATACTAACATACTACATGAGGACGATGGTGTTTATTGGTGATTTTTAATAGACAATAAAAGAATAGAAATAATGAAATTAATTAGTGCTGACACGGTCATTTCTATTCGACAATTAGAATATTATCCTAATCAAAATAGTAGCCTATACGCAAGACTTCGCGGATACCTAATACTTGGAAGGATTCTTGGAATCGTACCTCTGCAAGGATTATTTGGTTCAAATTCAAGCGTACAAAGTGTGAAGTTAAGGTAAATACACTACAAAAAGATACTTTTTTTTTATTAGTGAAAGTTTCCAACATGTTTTTAAATATAAGATGATTCCAGATAATGTTAGGAGAAAATAAACACAATTTTTCAAATCATTCATTAGTAATTACATACTGGTCAAAATTATCAAACTATTCCGGAAGAGTTGCCTTTGCCTTTAAGACAGGATTTACTGAATAATTTAAGTAATCTTAAATAAAATGTCAGAAATATTTTAACTTATTTGGTTACACCCATTGAAGCATCATATATTGCAATTTGCGATTTTTATGCAATGAAAATATAAAGTTTAATAAATTGCACGTAGTATTGGCAAGTAAACCCTAATGGTGATTGACTTCTTATAGCTACTGGAGCTGGCCATTTTTTACATCAATGACTATTACACTATTGTTAGTATTTTGTGCTGTTGTTTCATCTATTATCTGGATCAAAATTCCTAAAAGCAGTGCTACGGATCTTGCTTGGAGAGGATCATCAGCCTTATTCTATCTTTACGCATCCTTTGTGTAAGCTTATCTAAACTTTGTGTAAAAAGAACTCATTTGAGCCCTACTTAATAATATCTCGGTATTAACTGGAAGATATATCTTGTAGACATATTTACTTTTTGCGATGCACAAAACAACTATCATTGTTGTTGCAAAAATGGGAATCGGTCAAATTGAGGTTCACAAAGGAGGATAGAACACTCCGACGACATTTTACTATGCTCATTGGAATAATTTTCACATCGGCTGTATTGGAAAATATTGTTTATACTTTAACTAAATTTCCAATCGTTGATGATGCTGATGGTTAGACCATAGAATCTTTAATATACGAAATACTCTGTATGGATCTTAATAATGTATGAGCTTTCCGTTTTTTAGTTTTATCAGTGAAGCCAAAAGATGGGAAAAATAAAAGTCAACGTATCAAACATGGTCCATTAGAAGAATACTATGAACGCGACTTCATCGATTGGAAAGATCTGATTCCCTACAATCCAGTTCTGGCTGTTACCTTATTTTTTGCAAATAAATTTGCAATTTATGCTTGGAATTATGCAGATATTCTAATCGCTCTGATATCGAGGGCTTTTTATTTCCAATTTAAAGCGATTCAGGAAGTAGCTGAAGAAGAATACACCCTTAAAAGTGAAAGAATGACAGGTCTATTCTAAATTACCTCGTTAACTCGGGAATTCCCAAAATAATACGAAATATTTAAATTTTGTTATTGACCCTTTAGATCAATCTCATTTTTGGAAATCTCTCGTTCAAGACCATAATTCTGTATGTCAACTTTTAGAACAATTTGGAGAATTTCTATCGCCAATAATCTTTCTGTCATTTTCTATAAATATTTATTTCCTTTGCTTGCTGGTGAGCAACATTTTTAATTTCGGGTTCTTTTACAATTTGCAAATACCATTTCTAGAATGATAACTTTAACCAATTTTATGCTACAATTTCAGATAAATCTAGCTATTACTCCTTCATCCGAGAACGGAACTATAGCCACAATATATTCTATTTGGAGTTTCATTCAAATGACTGGAAGAGTTTTTGTTTTTTCTTTGGCTGCTGCAAGAGTAAATGACTATGCCAATGGGGTTCACAAATTATATGAGAAATGTCCAAGCGAATACTACTCTACGGATGTAAGGAAATTAATAATTGAGACTTGCGGGTGATAAATACAGTACTACAGATAAATACATATGATAACTTTTAATAATCTTTGTTAACTATGTTTCAACAACAGATAAAACGATCTGAAATAAGATTAACATTAGGAAGGCATACTGCTCTGCATGGACTGAAGTGTTTTTATATAACGAAAGAATTCTTGTTAAAGTAAGTACCTAACAATAAATGTAGTTTTTAGCAATCACATTATGTTTCCAATTTACGTTCAAAATTGCCTTTCTTCAAGTTGGGGGAAATTCAGCAAAATAAACTTAGGTTTAGTATAAATTATGTTCATAGAAACTTTGTTTTGTTTAATTAATACCTAAACCATGCATTTTCTTTACAGAATCCTTGGAGTCATTTTTACATTTGAAATTGTCTTACTTCAATCGGGAGCTTCTGGAACGGAAGCGAAGTAAAACGATACATTTGTGAAGGATGATGCTTTGCTTTTCCAGTCTAAAAATGAGACAAGAGTATCGTTTATCTGCTGGCTGCTAAAAATAGGAAATATGGACTCCTGGGCGCCTTATGTGCAATATAATGTACTATTAGTACAATAAGCTTCAGAAAATAGCAGTTAATTGCATGGAAAATAAATATGATACAAAACTTTCTGACATGAGAATTTTCCTTTGGAATAGTAGTTTGTTGTATTTTTTGTTATATTTTTTCAGTATTCGGTTTCAGTTAAGCATATTATTAAGAAGAATGCTTGCTACAGAATTTATATCGTAAATTGCTGTGCATGATACAATTGTACATACCTAAATCCTTTATTTCGTTTATTAAGTATGTTCAACACAAAAGCTTTGTTGTCAATAAATGCACATACAATAAATCGGTGAACGTAAAGGATTTTAATTTAAGTCTTCCCATAAAGGACACGCAAATATTTTATCAATAACCAATACAGAAACTCAATATAACATCCAAGCTATTTTCATGAAAGCAATAGTTTCTCTTAAGTTCATTTGAGCAGAATGATTTATTGTAAAAGAACAGGCACCTGTCGCTTCTGTAAACATTTCTACTGATACTATACACCATAACAGTCAACAGTCTTGTGCATTGTACAACAAATGTAAAATGAAAAAAATAAAATTCGAATTTGCAAATCTTTCTCAACAACGACCTCAGTTTGGCATTTCGAATATTTTCGGCACGCCTATATTTTCACTTCAGGAAGCCAAAGCGGAACACATTATTTCAACAAAAAATGAAAGTTTGTACAAACATCTTCAGGGTTACTTGATATTTGGGCGGATTCTGGGAATCATTCCCCTACAGGGTGTTTTTAGTTCCAATGTGCATAACTTAAAATTACGGTACGAAAATTAATTTTTACAGCACTACAGGGAGAGTCATAAAAATTGTAGCTACTCCTACACTATAAATATACTTTTATATGTATAAGCATTTTAAGTGCTGTAATATTTCTCATTGCCAAATATCATAGAATTGCATAAAATTATATAAGCTTGCAGTCTAAGATTTTTGGTAAAAAGAGGGAGCACAAATTTTTGAGAATCATTTTGTATTTCATCTACTTTTTAAGCAGCTAAAAGACATATACTAAATACATACATACAAGATCAAGTACACATTAATTCACATATTTTCCACTTAAGAACTTGACCTTCGACATAGAACATTAATAGTTCTTATGCAAAAATGACCTTCAGTTCAAAAATAATATATTCCCTCCAGTCCTCTGTATATAGTGACTCAAATTCCTAAAAATGTATTTATTCGCAATTGTTATTCTATAGATTTTGGAGTTTGCCATATTTGATATCTATTTCAATTACGCTGTTGTTGACTTTCTGCATAATCCTTTCCACTATCGGGATGATTAAATCGTCAAAACGCAACGCATTAGAACTTGCCCACGGAGGAGAGGCAACAGCATTCTTTTCTTACGCCTTATTTATGTAAGATTTTGTATTTACTTCAGTAACCAATTATGTACACACAGTACAAAAGTGGGTGTCTAACTTAAGTGGATGAATATTAAGTAACATATATTATAATATGTTTATATTTAGTTACATTTACTTTCTTCGAAATTCAAGACAGTTCGTTTTATTGCTTCAGCAATGGGAATCTGTGAATTTGTACTTCACAAAAGAGGATAAGAAGCTCAGAAGGCATTTTTCGTTAATAATTGGGATCATCTTCTCTTCTGCCATATTAGAAAATGCAGTCTATCATTTAAATAAATTTCCTCTTTTCGAGGCGGCTGTAGGTGAGCACGGAAATTATTTTTAATTACCACCATTGTTAAATTGTTGTTAATTAAAAGATTGACATTTTAATGACTCTTTAAAGTTATTCCTGTCATTTCAAAAAGTTTGAAAAAGAAAAGTGAAAGCAACCCTCCACTAGAAGTTTACTATGAAAGGGAATTTCCTCAATGGCAAGATATGATTCCTTACAACCCTGTTCTTAGCATTCTTCTGTTTTTTGCAAACAAATTCGCGATTTATGCCTGGAATTATTCAGATATTCTAATTGCTCTGATTTCAAGAGCTTTCTATTTCAAATTCAAAACATTAATAGAAGTAGCTGAAGAGCAACTGGTACTTTCATATGGGAATAAACAGGAGGGTAACTTACTATACTGTAATGTACCTCTGCATACAAAGGTTTTTCTACGAAAATGTTCTAAATGAAATTAATAAATAGAATAAATTATTTTCAATATTTTGTCGTAGAAACTCTCATTTGGAAATCGATTATTCAAGACCACAATATTCTCTGCCAACTTTTAGAAAAATTTGCAGATTTTTTATCAAAAATAATCTTTGCAGCGTATTCCATAAACATTTATATCGTTTGTTTACTAGTGAGCCACATTTTAACTATTCTATTTGCATACCTATAGTGCAATTGTTTTTTGAGTAACCTAAGATAAGTTTTTATGAGTTTCAGATTCATCAAGCATTAACTCCTTCAGCCAATAATAGTATAGCAGCTACGTTATATTCGGCATGGAGTTTCTTTCAAATGACGGGAAGAGTATTTGTTTTTTCTTTGGCTGCAGCAAGAGTTAACGAATTCTGCCAGGGGGTGAGAAAATTGTACCTGATATGCCCAGATGAATTTTATTCTGTGGAAGTAAGTTTTATGCCTGAAATTATTTAGCATACTGAAAGCGTTATATATCATTGAATTGAGTTGTATTGTACTTTTTAATTTTGAATATATTGCAGGTAAAAAGATCTGAAATGAGAGTGTCGGTGGGAAGTCTTATTGCTCTCCATGGGATGAAATGCTTCTTTATTACTAAAGAGTTTTTATTAAAGTAAGTTCAATTTTTATTTGTTGTGCTTATTATCTGAAACTTAATTATACTCATATTTAATTAAGTCTTATTTCTCGTGCAACTTAACAGGATCATCAGTGTTGTTATTACATTTGAAATCGTTCTACTTCAAGCAACTCCAAGCTATAATGTCACTTCAAGTACTTAGTACAAATCACTTCAAAGAACTCCAATATTTACCCTTTACAAGCTCATGGTGCAAGCAAATATTAATGCAAAATGACAAATACGTTTATTACAGATAAGCATCATTATTTAAAACAATAAACAATAGTACTACTGATTTGATTATATGTATGTAGATGTATAGGTATTACTTCTTAGTTAGACAGAAAACAGGAAGCATTACTAAAATACTTTTTATAATTAGCTAAAACTCATTCATCATTATATTGGGTACAGGTATTAAGTTTGTCTCGCCATTATATATTCTGATTTATATTCTATAGTGGGGTTTGCGTGTATAATCCTTCTTCTGCTCTGTAATTTTTATTCTTATTGATTGCCCTTTGCAAATTCAACTCATAGTATCGGTATTACATAAATACAAAGGCGAATCATACAAAATGTTCGTGACAATGACAATGGACAACATAATACAACATATCAGTATGAAGTTTTCATAATTAAAGTACAAATCGATTTATCAAATGCACGAGAAAAGTAGAAAGGTAAAAGATTTTAGTAAAGCAACTCCTTATTGTCCTCATTGAAGGAGTGGACAATTAGTTTAACAATTGTGTTTGTTCTTTTCACAAATATCTAATAATAACATATATTTCAATATGCAACCAACCACGAGCACGAATTTAAAACGAACTACGCTGCTTCTGTATTCCATTACAAACAAAAGTTCTGCATAATTATGCCGAAAAACAAGTAAGCAACCGGCTCAAGTACAAAAATATTTTTGTTTGTGAACGGTTTAGATTTTGATAGCGAAGTGGTAATGGCAAAGCTTGCAATACATATGCATAAGCATTACTACTATTATACATTCAACGCTTACCCATTTATGTACACGAGAGTAGGGTTTGAGTTATTTTATGTAGTCCACTTAGCATTATTCTCTGTAAATTCTGAAAGAAATACAAGTACAATTGTACATATAGTATGTAATACACGGTTTAGACTAATCGTACGTAAGTAAAGATATATATATATATATATATACTGAAACCTAATTAGATAGTCTTTTCGTCAAAAATTGTACAAAGACAAACCCATGTTTACTTGCATCACCTGCTTTCACTATTTGGCAGATTTGGACTTTGGGGCAAGTGTTTACTTTACATTATAAGCAGTATTGCATATAAACGGAATTTTTTTGGTATACCTACAATAATAGTGTTTCGGTTGCGTAATACCAGCCATTCTACTTACTTAATTGTGTTAGCTATATTAATTATTATTTGACTGTCCCTAATTATAGTAATGGGTTTGATACTTTTTTAGTTTTTTGATACACATATAGATAGAATTCATTTATGAAATAACATCGACACTACATTAAATACACAACAAATAACATTCATATCTCCAGATATAATTAGTGTGAAAGTAAAATTAATTTATTAATATCAATTAAAATGGTAGCCCAGTCGGTCCTACCAATCACACCTGTATTTATAACTTCCCCAGAGCAAGAAATAAACTCTTTACAATTTTATGAAACAAAAGTTGATTTATACAAGGTATTCAGACCGTATCTGATTTTTGGAAAACTTCTTGGTATTGTGCCCATAGAAAAGTTATTTCAGCGGGATGTGAATAATCTGAGTACTAAGTAATACAATACACAAAATCCAAATTGGCATATCATTTATGCATCAAAAAGCTAAATAAAAAAAATTGTTTTGCCAAAAATCATTTTCAGGAAATTAAGTTTTGGAGTTCTGTTTAACCTTTCTGTGATCGCTTCGTCCTTCCTCTGGATGTGTTTAGCAATAATTTTTATGTTTCAAGCTGGGAAAAGAAATGCTACTGAAATAGCTTACGCTGCATCTCCAGGGATTTACTGTCTAAATGGAGTAATTATGTAAGTTATAGCAAATCTGGATTAAATTATAATTTCATACATAATAGTAATTACTCATTTTATTTGATGACACAAAAAATTGCCATTTATTGCAGTTACGGTTATTTCCTCTGGAATGGTAAATCATTTGCCAATCTTTTTAAAAATTGGAACAAGATAACTTTTTATTTTTGCAAGGAAGATACAAAATTGTCGAAAGATATAGCTGTAATTACCACATTAATGTTTGCATCCGGTGTGCTCGAAAATGTTGTTTTGCAGTTGACGCTATTTCCAGGTACAAAAACGTTAATTATTTTTCAATAAAAATTTAATTGGTTGCAATAATTAATGATGATATTTTTCAAATTCTTACAGTTTTCAACAGTGGGGATGGTATATTTATAATGCACTTACGAATACTTTTTATATTTTTCATGACTTATTTTACATTTAGCATAACATAACTATGCAATTAAATTTTTCCCCAGAAACGATAAAATATTTCAATTTGTCCAAAAATTCGTCTGCATTGGAAATATTTTATTATAGAGAGTTTCATCAATATCGACTCGTGTTCCCTTACAATCCTTCCAATACAATTTTTCTTTTCGTAATGAACAAATTGATTCTGTATGCTTGGAATTATACTGATATTCTAATAATCTTGATTTCGAGAGCATTTTATCATCAGTTTAATTCTTTAATTGAAATTGTCCAACAGAAGATTTCTTCAGAGAAAGATATTAATGGTATGCATAGACAAACTACTATTTTAATATTATTTAAATTAAAAAGCAACTAAAGCAATTAAAATGATATTTTTAGATCCTGCCATGTGGAAATCCTTAATTTTAGATCATAATAAATTGTCCGATATTCTTGAAGAATTTCAGAATTTTTTATCACCGCTTGTGTTTCTTTCATACGCGTTGAATACCTTTTATTCGTGTGTACAGGTTTGTTGAAGTGCCTACTCTACTATATATATCCTTAAAATCAGTCAAATAATTGTCAATATTTCAAACAATTCTAAATATATATTATATTATGATATTATTATTTATAGTTTAACCTAATTCTTACCTCAACAAATGACATCAGCTTGGGAAAAGCAATATTTTCCGTTTGGTCTTTTGGCCAGCTTATGATGAGGGTTTTGGTTGTCACAATATTTGCCTCTCGGGTTCATGAAAGTGCTTATGGCATTTTAAATGTTTTATACCAATGTCCATCTCATTGCTATTCTCCAGAGGTAAAACTCAATGCAATTATACCTAACATTGTACGAGAGTATTTACTCTCATAATTACTAATTACTATAATAGCCTAAATGGATTTTAATGTATATTATTTTATTTGTTCAGGTTGAGAGAACAGAAAAATATATTCAATACGGAAGAAAGTTGGGATTCCATGGTTTGGGATGCTTTCACATAACCAAAAGTTTATATTTAAGTTTCCTTTCTGTGCTATTGACTTTTGAGATTGTGTTGTTACAATCGTCTAGCAGCACGCCCACATGCCCTACGCATTGATTGATAATTACACTACAAATACAGAACACGATTTATTAATAAACTTACAGATAATTAACATACCTACTTAAATTAATATTTGAAACAGCGTGAGCATAAGAAGCCAAATAAAGGTGAAAGCATTAAATGGAGCGAACATCGTTCGAGAGAAAGTTACAATACTGATTTACCAGGCCATGTTTATATACGTAAAGTAATTTAACACTCTTTTTTACATTATACTTCCGTACATAAACCTGAATTGCTCGGCTTAATTTATATCAGTTTGCAGGGAAAACGCTTACTTTACATATTTTTTTATGATGTAAATTAAACTGCTGTGATAGTTTGGCTGATTTCTAATTCCCTGATGTCACAAACACTATTTGTTGTACTCCTCTCTGCCACTTCTGCATAATAAAGCTGCCAGGATTGCTGTCACGACACAAACCACTTAGTTTAAATATGCATGATACGCTGTGTAAATTCATTACAATTCTGCTACAAACTTTTTGCAATCAATGTTTGGCATATTTGCATTATTCGCACCAATTTATTAGAATTTGACAACATTCTGTATGTTATTCATCATTCATGGTCATCCCGAACTTATTATCCCCGACAGTTATCATAAGAAATCTACAATTGCAGTCTAGGATGTGCCAGAAAGATAAAATAGATGGATACCTATTTATATGCAAAATGGTATAGGATCTGACTTTATATCTGTATTACGCTTCTGCTTTCTAGTAAAAATCTATTTATTATAACATCACAAAAGTAAGAGTAGTATTTATAAGTTGCACGGAAAAGTAAATGTGTACTTTATGTCAGGAATATTAGCAAAGCTAATATTTGCTATGTACTACTGCGTATATTGTGTAAAATTAGTATTCCAGTTAGGTAGCAAAGTAAATATACAATGATAATTGCTACCTTACCTTTCTATATTGGTAGGTAAAGAATATTTTTAAACTGCGAGTGAATATTTCTGCAACATTTGCAAATACACAAGTTTTCTCTCGGTAACTTGCTACTGCTACAAGAATATTTTGAATTGTGGCTTTTTCATTGTCAAACTATAAGTCAAGTATAAAATAATTTACTTATCAACTACGCTATAATTTTTCCATGAAGACTGAAATGAAATTCGAAAAGACTAAAAATGGATTACCATCTCAGTCTCACGGAGAGCCGAAAGATGATTTGTTCATTTGTTTACGACCGTTATTAGTTTTTGGGCGTTTAATTGGCATCATACCATTTGAAGGCATTTACCAGAAACAGTATCATTTACTTAAATTCAGGTACAACCAACTTAATACATTCATTATTATAAATTAGTACTTTAAATAGTACTTAAAATAGTTAATGTTACCTTTTTGCTAATTAGCAGTAAAATAAAGCTTCACTTTTTTCTGATTTGTCTTAATGGTGCGATTTTGTACAGGAAAAAAAGTTATGCTGCAGTTAAAAGCATAATCGTTTGCATTCTCGTCGGAATCGGTATGATTATTGCAATTGTGGGTCCCTTAGTAAGCGGCGGAAGTCAGAACGCAACTGCTTTAGCTTGGAATCTGGCATCACCTGGGTTCTACGCACATGGATTCTTTCTGTAATCATTTTTTAAAGATGCATTATTTATTTATTCTTGACTCTTGAATCTAAATCTGCATTGAATTGTGTTTTGTAGGTATTGTTATTTCTACATTCATTCAGATTTATTAATAAAGATATTTGCTGAATGGACAAAAATATCATTATGTTACACCAAAGAGGATACAACTTTGTTCCTCCACGCAAATCTAATAGGTATGGGATAGTCATTATATTAAGAATATAGTTATGCTGGTTAGTATATAAGTAAGTAGAACATTTTAAAATTGTGAAATATCCCGATTTTAGTGTTGGTTACATTCATTTCGGCTATTTTGGAGAACGCTTGCTTGCATTTGGACTATTTTGATATTTACCAAAACGACCAGCATAACTTACAAGGTTTGCTGTCAGAAAATGTTAACTTTTACTTTTAAATTTTTTATATTATAATAAGTCGCAATAATATTTTTACAAAAATCTCTAGTTGGAAAATCGTCTTTAGCAATTTACTACCACAGATCGCACTCTACATGGGAAAAAATTCTTCCATACAACGAATTTTGGGCGATTTTAGCTTTTGTCCTAAATAAGCTCATTTTGTACACTTGGAATTTTGTAGATGTTCTACTCGCTGTTTTGTCCAGAGCAATCTATTATAAATACAAAAATCTTAATGAAGAAAGTGCACGTACTCTTCTGGATGGGAGCTCGTTTCACGGTTAATACCTAAGTATAACATAACTATGTGAATACCAATGCTCTTGGAATATTTCTATTTAATAGTATTTTCATTTTATAGATACCGAGGAATGGAAAGCTTTAACTAGGGATCACATGAAAATTAGCAATCTGCTAGCTGACTTCGAAAAATTTACATCTCCTCTTATTTTTGCCTCGTATACGATAAATACATTTTTTATTTGCATTCAGGTTGGTACGTAGCAGTTTCATGTACTACACAGTGCAATACAGTTCAAATGAAGGCGACTTTACTAATTTGCCATTTTTGGTTTTCAGCTGAACTTAGGATTAACACCAAATCCCGATGCAAACTTTGTTAAGTCTGCGTATGCTGTGTGGTCATTTTTGCATCTCACAATGCGGATATTCATTTTATCCCTTAATGCAGCAAGAATCAATGAGGAAGCACATAAAATCAGTCATATACTCCGTAAATGCCCACTTCAAAACTACTGCTTAGAGGTTTTCCTTTATCTTAAGCAATTTTATTAACGTTGAATTAACTGTACCTATACCTATATTCGCTGTGCTAATATTTGTATGTAATTTGCTGAACAAATTGTGTTGATAAACAGATTGAACGGACGGAAAGGCGTATTTTAAGTGGGCCTATTGGACTGACAGGTGAAACCAAAGTTGCTACATGTGCCAAATCATTTCCAATATATTTATGTGCAATATTTTTGTAATTTAATCTACCAATTTGTATTATATTGTCTGCAATTAATGTATTAGGTCTTGGATGTTTTCGAATTACTAAAAGTTTCATCCTAAAAATTCTGAGTACCGTATTCACATTTGAAATCGTCTTGTTGCAAGCGTCCAATTCAGTATCATCTGTGGTTCCTGGGAATTGCAGCATTACAAATACTGGCAGCAATTATAATCTTAACAAAACATCGTAATGTACATAAATAGGATAATAAAATCAATATCATTGTGTCTGAAACATTTTATGAGAATTCAAGAATACGAGTAAAAAATATCGATTTCTTTACTAAAATGAAACCCCAAGCCCAAAGAACGAGGTTTTTGAGCAATTGTCATTGTTAAATTCTGAGGAATTAGGTATATATCTGTGGAATGTCATATAGTATTAGAAATTAATGATATTGTGTGTATGTGTATAAGTCAAAAACGTTTTATGTATACATACGTATTAGAATTCTAGATAATATGTTTGTGGGTCTTTATTTTAGAATATTTTGTCACATATCATAATGTTAGATGGGAAGGGCACATAATAATAACATGTGGGTAAAATATGGTTCAATACAGATGTATCCAAAATTGATGTGTGAAAACAGTTTAATATTTTACATCACTGTCATGCAATAAATGCAAAATTATGAAAAGGAAATGAATAGGTGTCACTTTTGGAGACTGATTTATAGGTAGTCTTTAAATTATTGATGCAAACGCATTCGCAAAACCGATATGGATGACAAAATGACACTTTACAAATCTTTCATGTTTTCCTGGAAGAATCCAACATACGAGTACCTACTACCTTCACTTATCATTGTACACATTTTATATGCACAACGTTTCATATACTCTGAAGCATTTAAAACAATGCATAAGTTTTCTTCCACTTTCCCTTGTAATTTCTAATGTACACAAGGTACTAGCTTCAGGATTTATGTAAAAGGACAAAAAACAACTTATGTAAGCAAAATTTTAAAATTCACAATATGTGAAAAGTAGGAGATAGCTTATAACTACATACATTTAGCTAACTATGCTTCCAGACTTATGAAACTTAATGTAGTCTAAATCAGCCACTTACCTTTCTAAATGTTAATATTGGACCTTAGCTATTTCTATAGCTTATTGTATTTATATTGTAATTTTCGAGATTTTAAGA
Source organism: Tomocerus mixtus (assembly GCA_034694165.1). Taxonomy (NCBI): domain Eukaryota; kingdom Metazoa; phylum Arthropoda; class Collembola; order Entomobryomorpha; family Tomoceridae; genus Tomocerus; species Tomocerus mixtus. The sequence continues at coordinate 5,780 of JAQFYC010002744.1, read as the reverse complement.
CTTTGAAATGCCTATACTACAAAAGGAAAGTTCACCAAGGTAATCTATTGTACGTTTCCTCACGGTTGCGGTCTCCCCACCTTTAATAAGCAAAAGTTTTTTTAATTTGGGTATCACATTTACAGAAACGCGTTAGCTGATCAGATCAGACTAGTTTTCCAAAGTTTTGGAGACATGACAAAGCAAGATATATTTGTTCAAACAAAAATCAAACCATTTCTAATTCCCAAAGACGATCTATACGTTTGTTTAAGACCCTTATTAATTTTTGGTAGGCTTTTTGGCATTGTTTCTCTCTCTGGGCTTTTTAATGGCGATTTAAATGAAGTGCGAGCCAAGTAAGTTATAAAATATTTTTCTCTTTACTGTACAATATACTTTTCAAGGTTGGAAATAATTTTTAACTACTGTACTTTTTCTAGAAAATTCAGCACCGCGGCAATCGTATCAGCTTTACTAATTATCCTGTTATCCCTTAATGATTCGGTTGCCATTATAGGATTTTTCAAAAATAGAGGAAACGATCCAAGCGAATTGGCTGCAAGTATAGCTCCATTTGTATGTTATTCAATTGGACTTTTCATGTAAGTAAATTGTAAAGTATCATGATCTAAAAATAATCCTCAATTAATGTGCTGAGTACAACCTAGTTTTTTCCTTTGCAGTTACATTTACCTCTACAGAAATATAAATGAACTACTTTTGCTTTTTCACAAATGGAGAGATTTAATGCTCACCTTTGGCAAAGAAGACGGAACACTTTTCCGGGATGTCAATTTAATTGCTGGGCTAATTTACACATCTGCCATTATGGAAAACGCAGTTTCTCATCTGAGACTTTTTCCGATTGGAAATTCAACATCAGGTACTAGCATAGCAGGAACATATTTTTACAATTTACAATAATCTATTCTAATCAAGAATATTAATTAAGTATACTGTTTATTCAAGATGCATTAAAATACTATTACGAACAATCTCACGCCCAGTGGGCAGATCTAATCCCCTACAACCCTATTGCGGCACTATCAGTTTTTATATTTAATAAACTGACTGTGTACGCCTGGAATTTTGGTGACATCCTCATTGCAGTCATTTCCCGGAGCATTTATTTCAAGTTCAAATCCTTAACAGAAGAAGCCACCTTAAGATTATCAAATAGTGATGGGAAGGGAATAGGTTAGTGTAATATTATAGTATAGAATAGATTTTCTAATTACTTAGGGTAGGTATTTATTTTTGTCTCCTCTAATTTATTTTTGTTACAGATTCTGTGCAATGGGACGCTGTTGTTGACGATCATGCGAAATTATGCGAAATACTTGACGAATTCAACAATGTGCTAAACCCAGTTATATTTGTCTCTTATGCAGTAAATATTTTCTTCGTTTGCCTTCAAGTATGTAAAAACTATTAATTATACTATTTATTCATGAATGGCAAATGGCACACATTTGAAAATAAGTTTATTTCTTATACCTATCATAAGTATTTACCCATATTATTCATGTTCTTTTCCAGTTACATTTCGGCCTTACTCCATCAGGAAACGGGGATGTCATCTCAGCCATATATTCTACTTGGTCATTTTTTGTAATAATTTTTTCATTATGTACTAATAATATTAATGAATGTGATCTGAATTAATCAACTAGCAATTTAGTACACTCACATGTACCTTATTAAAATAAAAACCTTGTTTTCTTCTATATAAATAGCATTTAGTTATCCGTGCGTATGTCGTTTCGTTGACGGGATCTAGAATTAACAACTATGCTAACAGCATTGAGAAACTACTTGTAAAATGTCCGAATGCCTACTACAGCACTAACGTAAGCATAAGTTATCTTCGCATTTTAAAAATATTATTAAATGCTATACACATTATTTTAGTATTTCAATTTCGCTAATCCTTTTATTTAAGTGGTTTAGTTAAGAGTTAAAAAAGTGCAGCTATTTTAGTAGCCCATTTCATAGTTGTAAAAAATTAAGTATATAATATATTCACTTGCGTACAACAGAATCTACTTATTTATTTTTAAACGCAGTAAAAGTAGCATAAAGTGTTTTCAATGGCAATGAGAATATTACATAGGGCTACCTAAAGCTTGTTAGCCTGTCAGTACATAAATCAGTTTGTGTAAATTTTTTGTCGTGAATTACAATGTACAACTAACATAGATGTAAATTGTCCCAGGTGGAGCGGACAGAAAGGCGTATTGCGACAACCAAAATCGGCATCGGAGGATTGAATTGCTTTGTAATCACATACGCATTCATTCTAAGCAGCATTTCTGTAATATTTACCTTCGAAATTGTCCTTCTTCAAGCTACAGCTCCAACAGCCTTAAATTCAGCTGTCAATAACTGTAACTGCAAAGGCGATGGGAAATAATCAATGTCAATATTCATGTCAACATATTATGCACATTGTATACGCATTCATGTGACATTTAATGCACAAGGACCTATGAAGTCACTCTGGGATTTTAATACTTAATATTATTACAATTATAATGAGTAGCTTATACCTGATATAACGGTAATTATATTAACTTCACACATGTGCATAATTATATTGAGGTATTTTAGTTAAGTATATTAAAATATTAAATTACTACATTTATATTCACGCGTAAGTGGTGCAAATTATTATTACACAAAATGTATTACATAATATGCATATATTTGCTACATGCTATATGTAGCATGTACACAGAATCGCACGTTGCATTGAGATTTAAGGTTATTAAATCATTGCATTGTTATTAAAATATCAAAGTTACTTACTACGCAATATTTTGTGATCAATAAACGCAATACGTGCATGCGTAAGTACATAGTAGTTTTCTGTATTATTTCTGGACTATGCAATTCAAACATAATTACGATACGATGTTAAACGTGTATTTCGGTTTGCGATGCTTTTATGAAATAACTTCACATGAAAGCTATGCGAATGCAAGTGGCTAAGTAGTGAAAAATTTGGGTATATATTTAATTTGCAGTATTAAATTAATATTAGAATTTTTTAATAAATAAATCAGAGACATGCGTCTCAAAATATTGACAAAACTTTTTGCATGCAACAACCTTATGCTATGCGAACATAATAAATATAAGTAATTAGTAATTAGGCCTTGATGTATTTACGTTAATAAGTTATATTTATATTTATAACCATACCATATTTATGTGCAAAGTCTAAAGTCTCTGACTCTACATATAAGTTGTTAACGTTAAATAGAGAGCTTAGTATAGTACCTACCTACGCTTATGATATATAACAAATACAATGTACAGATACGTACATACTTTGTGTACAGATACGATGCCCAATAATATGTATGAAACAGTGCTTACCGCAAAGCTCAAAACTGAAGGACAAATGTTGGAATGTTTACAGTGTTTAACAAGAATACTATACTAGTTACTACATTCTGTAGCCACATCCTGCACATAGATGATACACTTGCGTGTGTAGAAATCTAGAGTTTCATCAATATTGTTTTTGTATATACTATGTTAGGAACTAGATGTAGATGTAGGAACACATATACATGGCGCTTGGTTATGGGACTACATACACGGAGGTGCTTAACTTGCGCTTGTATGTAACTTGTTATATTGAACTTGTATCATTTATATTGTGTTACAAGACTCTTTGTGAAACTTTTAGTAGGAAAGCCTGATACTTTTTAGACGCATTAGCTAAACGGGCCTTCGTATTTGCTTAACAGAGAGATAGTTATATACAGTTATGTAATAAAATAAATAACTTCCATTTACACACTGTATTTATGTAGTAACTGATATACAACTTATGCGCGCTTTATTAACATTAACACACCTACACGTAATTTATATGTAGCTTAAAAGCATAAAATATAAATATTATGCTTTTAACAAGTAGGGCTTTTCATACGAGATGATATATTATACAGACAAGTCGGTGTGCTTTAAGCGGACAATTATACACTTGCAAAATAAGCATATTACGTACTCATTAAATGTGTATAAATTAGTGTGGTTTATGTATGTACTTAGGGGATGCATGTGAGTAAACGGGATTTATGCATCCATTAACGTTACGTAAACGGGCTATGTATATGTTTACATGTAAATGTTTATTAAGTAAAAACGCATTATGTTAATAGTAAACGGGCCAACGGGCTAGTAGTACATAAAGATAAGATGTAACAAGTAGAGGGTCAACATGTATGTAATAATGAGATGCATATAAGTAACCGGACTTTATGCATGTACTCATGGTGTCAATATAAGTGAAGGGGCTTTACAAATGAACTTATGAGGTGCATACAAGAAACCGGGCTTTATGTATGTACTTATGAGGTGCATATAAGAAACGGGCTTTATTTATGTGCTTGTGAGGTGCATACAAGAAACCGGGCTTTATGCATGTACTTATGATATGCATACAAATAAGCGGGCTTTACTTGTATTATGTGTGTTCGAAAACTGGTGCTATGTAGGTACTGAGATGTATATAAGCAAACGTACTTGATGTGTATACTAATGAATGCATGCAAGCTGTCCCTGTGTATGTGGTGATGGGATGCATATAATTAAACGGGGTCTTTATGTACATACTTATAAAATATATGCAAGAACGGGGTATTTGTCTACGTACTTATGAAACGCATATAAGTAAATGGCCGTATGCATACATACAATTTAATAGATTTACGGTGAGCCCTTTAACAACTAAATATTTGCAATAATGCAATGTATAAAAATTTTAAATATACACAAATAATACTATTTATGGTAGGTATTAGGTATATGCGTGTAACATAATTTTTACTTATTTGTTTATACATAACAATTTATCGTGTGTGGGTTTGTTGAAGAACAAATAAATTAAAAAATATAAATGTCATGTCGGTATCTTCAGGTTATGCACCTTGAATGCTTGAATGTGACTTTCGTGCATTAGGCTTATATATTATGACGTTAACTTGTAGTATTCGCATGCAATGTATGTAGCTTATGCTTTAATCAATTGTCACTCTCCTACACACTGATATACTTATTAGTGCATGTACTAATTATAGTAGGCAGATAAGGTATGCCTCTATGTACTTGTAATGTAATATATGAATGAATGAACGTGCTTTTATTAGCACAGCAGTTGCACTATAATACAGGTACAAAGAATTTAAACTTCTGCTTACATAAAAGTCATACGTAGGAAACACTGCGTAGCGGAAAGCTTGAAACCGAAGGGCAAATGTTGTTGAGCTTACAGTGTTTGAGAAGAACGCAGAATGAGTTACTACACTGTGCTCCCTCACCATTGGCAAAGATGGAACACTGTGCAAGAAGAATTTGCAGAGTTTCACAAACATGAGTTTAAAAACTCCAAACTAAAGCTTAAGTCCAGCATAATGTGTGTTTGGCCGTGGGACAATAATATAAACTGACATACTTTTAACGGGCCCTGTGTATGTTGTTATGTACTTATGGGGTTTGCGTAAGTAAGCAGGGCTTATTGTAACATAATATACTAATAATATGTGATGTAAGTACATGTAAATAAGCAGCCCTTATGTACTCATTGAGCTTTATGTACATGCGTGTACATACATGCTACATGTATGTGAGTGAACTGCCCTTAAGTATGTAAGTAAATGTACATAAAAGTTATGCATATAAGTGACCGGACTGTATGCATACACTTAGGTTATGCATATAAGTGACCGGACTGTATGCATACACTTAGGTTATGCATATAAGTGACCGGACTGTATGCATACACT
>JAQFYC010002743.1:0-23903 GCA_034694165.1 Tomocerus mixtus | reverse complement strand
GTTAGTTTTCCTGGTAGTGAACCAGACCAGTTTCCTGAACTTTGGAAAGGAAGATTCTTTCTGTGTGAACCTCTCACTTATTGTTAGCCGTGTTGTTCTGGTAAACTTGCTTGGATGTTTTATCTAGTCTGGGCTTACTAAGTTTATCCAGGGTGCTTTAGAATACGAAAAGAGTTATGTGATCTGGTGTGGTCCGTCTATGTTCTATTAGAATGTATGTACCTACCTTGCAGTGAATACTGTGCTAACCTTTCTCCCTTCCCTTGTTGCTACATCCTACATCCTCTTTTGTCATGTTAAGGTGAAACTCAACGTCATAACTGTAAGTATTGAAAGAAATTCCTAAAATTCCTTTCCCACATGTTGGAGCAAAGTAATTGATTGCTTTGTGGTAGGCAACCATTATTACCAGAGCTTCCTTCCACAATGTTTATCACACACGAACTACATCTAGCTAAATATTTCTTTTCTCTCCGTGTATGTGGGTATGTATGAACGTACGTATGTGATGTGTATATTATCGTTCGGTGCACATTTCTATAGATACTGATGGCCACTGTGCAGGAATACCTTAATGTGCGATTCGAATGTGTGAAGGTTGTATGCACGTTCTACTAGTAAATTGAATGGCAGATGTCCACACGAAATTTTACACAAAAACAAACACAACATTGGCCAGTTTGACAATTTCATTATTAGGTAACAAGCTAATAGTGATGTCTAAGATTTCGGCCAATCGATTCATGTATATTTCTGCATCTGTCAGCCGTGCATGGCGCCCCAGTGCGACAAGCGGTGCACAGCCGGGCACTATTTTTTCTGGGCGCCCTAATTTCCACTATTTCCGCCTGAACTACGGGCGAACGCCCGTAATTCAGGCGGAAATAGTGGAAATTAGAGCGCCCAGCGGTACACAGCCGGGCATTATTTTTCACCGTGCGACTGAGAGCCGGGCACCCGAAACAAAAATCGAATATCTGTTTCACTTAGAAAAAGTGAGATTTAAACCAGGTAGGAATATATCTCACATCTTAAAGTATTTTGCGGTTGTAGTACATATTTAATTCATCTCATATGAAAGGAATAACTTAAGTAAAACAATTACCGCAAATGAAAAAGCCATTACGTTTTAAGTAGAGTAGATGACAAACTTCATGGTGAATATGAATGAATAACATAACGCGATTGTGTAAGCTTATTATCTTCTTCAACAATAACCATGCACCTTTAAAGGAGTTTAGTTAGTTATTTAGAAAAGCCTAGAAAGACATATCTTTAATCTAGTCCACAAAAGATTTAATTATGCTCAACTGTTCAACGTAATAGGTGTGCATTGCCTTTGATATTCTTCCCTGCATCATCTTACTTACTAGTTCTAGCTTCCTTACTTACATATTTATTGTCAACTTTGTTTCAGTCAGTTAGAAACTGTAACTGTTTATTTACGTCTTATATCCATACGCATGCAAATGTAAGTATTTATGTACATAATAAGCTTTAAAGTCTTATTTTGCTATGCTCAGAAAATACTTTCTTTTATGCGTAGTGTTTTAACTAGCAGAAAGAAATAGTAATTTCACAAGTTTTAGTGTGCCTAAGAATAAATTGTTGTGTCATACCATTCCATCTCACTTTGGTCTATCATATCCAACCCAACGCAACATTTCTTGTGTTTCTCGCTATTCCCTTTCTCATTTTCAAGTACGGGGCAGCTAAAAGTGTCCATCTATAAATACACGTGCTTTCTTTTTACAAGCTTTACTTGCTTTCTATTTTTTGCAATGATTATGTATTCGTGTTGTTGCAATTGTAGTACTACATTGCAATTGTCAATTTTTGTTCGTAATGGCACCCACAAGAGACGAGCGTACTGAAATTGTTCAACTGTGTGGACACATGTCCAGAGGAAACGTTGTTGAGGAATTTAATCGAAGACATCCAGCATGTCCCAGAACTCGAACAGTTGCCCAGCAAGTAGGAATATCCACTAGGAGTGTACGTAGAACTGTTGCATGTCCGATATTTTTACCTGAATGTCTCCGATTAAATTCCCCAGCAACATTTCGTCTGGACATGTGTCCACACAGTTGAACAATTTCAGTACGCTCGTCTCTTGTGAGTGTCATTACGAACAAAAATTGACAATTGCAATGTACTACAATTGCAACAACACGAATACATACTCATTGAAAATAATAGAAAGCAAGTAAAGCTTGCAAAAATAAATCTACGTATCTTTAAATGGACACTTAAGCTGCCCCGTACTGTATGTAGTAGGGAGTCAAATTTTGTGTTTAGTTTTAGGTTAGTCGTTCCACATAAAGTAGGATAGACAGAATACAATTCCAGAACAGCATACAGTTTTAACTGCAAATTAATGCATTATTGTAATGTTAGAAATATTAGTAGAATGCATATACGCATACTTAAGTGCATAAACCTAAAGGTATAAAAGTAGTAGGGAAAACAAATTAAACCGCATATCCGACTAGACCAGGATATAAAAGATGGCAATAATAATTTCAGCAGACAATATCTTTGTCGTAAGGGCGGTGCTCTTCTGGTTACATTGTGTTCTCCATACTTTTAATGACATTAACTCTGCTCTGCTCTACTCTTCGTGCGAATATTTACCTATACATGTTATAATACTTATCCCATGCAATAGTAATACTCAGAAACCTTTAGATTTACTACCAACTATTACAATAGGTTTCCTGTGCTTTAATAGCATACTAAATGCATTCTACTACTAGTATATGGTTATAGCTAAGCTAAGCTACCTATTTACTATGTACCTAAGTATAGGTACCTCCATATGTATCTACTTGAACACAAATAAGCTCTTCAGTTTCATTTCATTTCTCTGCAACTCACTTTCACTCTACTCAACGCGAACTCTGCCTTTTCTTGTCTCCTATCCTGCTTTGCTTTGGTTTTCTTTACATATTTATTGTTAACTTTATATTTTACTTTATGCATTCGTGTTGCTATTAAGAGTGAAAGCATGTAGCTATGAATTTCGTGTTGAGTGAAACTGTATACGTACTTATGATATCATGCCTTTGGTTTAGCGTTGTTTCCTAGCCTCTTTTAACAGCTCAACTCAAAGTTTATAGCTTTCTCCTCTTTCCTCTAATGCTTAGGGTGGTATAAGTGTGCAGATACTATTATAGATATAAACAAGGGAAACATGCTATCCGTATCCGTGTAATAACTAGGCTAGGTAGGTATTAAGTAGTAGGCAGTAGGTAGTAGAGAGAGCTCCAGGAAAGTCAGCTAATGCGTACTTACTTATCATACGTACTTTAGCCGTTACGTTTGCCAGAGGCTTGGCTTGCTTTCTGAATCTGGCTTTGCTCTGCTCTGCGTTTCCTTTACTTACTACACAATATTAGGTATGCAATATAATATAAGTATTAGAGCAGCTGAAGCTAAAGGTAAAAGTAAAATAATACTAGTAAGTATTTCCCTGGTTTGGTATGGAATGATCTAACTTTTTGGTTGAATAGTTATGCATATAACTACGGTAGTACAGTAAATAGTAACACTTCCGTATTAACTACATAGTGTGTTATATTTTATAAAGCAGAGCTGTAATGTCAGTACTTGTGTTACAGGGAAGAAATTCCTCGGCACCGTAAAGTTTTGAGATGTACCTAGTTCTAGTGCAAAAATGCTTACTAAAAGGTTTTGGCCCTCAGAACTCGAGAAAGGGTACTTTTTTGTACACGTTTCAGTCATTCAGCGAGGAATTGCTTAAAATGTAGTTAATTTTTGTTAATTAATTACAAACAAAGAAAAGAAAGGCTCGAGAGAATCTGTAGGTGGCTAACAAATCCATTATCAGAACACAAAGCCTTATTTGATGGAAAGGTGCCCGGGCACCCAAATTCGACATTTGATGGAAATTTTTAGCGTATATTCGGAAATATAGGCAGTTTTGGGACATTTTTTAAATGATGGTGCCCAAAAACCGTACAATTTTTCACAAGTTGAGGTCTTTGGGCACCTTTTCCGACCTAGCGGGTAAGACCCAGGCGGGGCACTGGGCGCCCGCCCGGGTACCAAAAACAAAAATCGATTATCCGATGCTACTGATGCATGTTTTACCTGTGTAGGTACCTTTAAGGTCTTATAGGTTTGCTTTAGGTACAGGTATATAGACCAATATGGGAATAGGGTACACTGCAGGGCATAAATGTACCATAATGTAATGTAATGTAATATAATGTAAGGAAGCATTGATGTTCTAAGTCAAATAAAAGAGACTGTTTTCTCCTCTCAGTTTCTGCTGATGGTTATGCTGGTGAAAGTATTCGTATTTTCACTAGAAGGCTGTAGATGAACTGAAAGGGAGAAAATGCTGGTCACCTAATTCTAAATCCAAATCCGAGCCTACTTTACCACTTTCACCGCACACACAAGATCTCATATAAACATTATAACCAGTCAACCAGGGAGGCAGTCTGTCTATTCTCTCCCTTCTATGTAGCGTTTCATATTTGTAACTCTATATTGCATTACGTTGCATTACGTTACGTTGTGTTCGACTTCTTTAGTATACTTTAGTAAGTAAAGTACGGTACGGTAGTGCCTATGAAGAATAAAGGAGCAAGATTTAGTCAAGTCAAGTCGAGCCAGTCTATGGAGTACATTGTACAAATACTCACGTAGCAGCTCTTTTATTTTATTATTATTATATACGTTACATACGTACCTTATTGCTTTGCTATCCTATGTTCTATGCTGTTAATGTTGGCTGGCATGGCATGACATGACATGGCTTGACTGTATGTATGGTATGATGTGGTTTGCTTGAGTCAAAGTGGACTGGACTACTCACTCACTCACTCTCATCCTGAAAGAACACTAAAGGTAGTACTTTACTTTTACTCTAGTCTGGTACATGTGCCATTACACCGGGAATGTACTCCTCTCCTACTCAAACTCACTCTTCCTTAAGTACTCCGAACACTTGCCTCCTCTTGTCTTCTTCAGACTTCCTTTATATTCTTATATGATGTCTTTTTGCCGCCTTGACTTGTCTTGGCTATTCTCTAGTAGTATATCCTTATTTCCTTTGCAGTACAGTGCAAGTGTATTGTCGGCGTATGTAAATAATTATATTTAGAGTCTGTGTGCATCGTAAGTGCAAGAATTCAAAAAATTTTGGGAAAGTTTTCTAGTGTTCCTTTGTAAAATGGGAAAGCGATACTTCGCAAAGATAGGGAATGTCTTACTGGAGAAGATAATTTTAAATTATTCGGTAAATAAGTAGGTGACAATACAACGGAATATCAAAATAAAAATAAAACATACAACTACAATTATAAATTGTTGTTGGATTTGCAGTAGATTAGCCTATGTTTTATGTATTTGCATTTATCTACATATGAATTGTCATTGTATTTCTTACCATTTGTGGGCGTTCAATATTTCAATGTTGGCTACATTCGCCATCAGGGATAATATAGCAGAATAAAGAAACTAGACTTTTTCCATTAGGTATGAATAAGAAAGCTAACAGAGAAGGACAATGGGGCGGAAGAGTTAGTGGACAATATTAGGAAAATTGCGAAATGTCAACACAAGCACCATAAACTTGCCACTATAATTTTTGTCTGAAGTCTATTGCTAGTATAGGTACTCTGGCTAATTTTAGGAATATTCCAAGACAGACTTGCGACCTAATCTTGTCAAGCTAAGTAAGCAATCTGGTTAATAATTTCGCTAAGCTACTTTTAGGGAATTCCCGATGCAGAGTAATATTTAGCAGTATTTTACACCAGTACGGTACCAATTTTAGGTAGTGGACACCGATTTAGAAAAAGGAAACCTTTTATTAGAAAATTTAAAGAAAGGGGAGACAGGTTGTCTTACTGTGGAACTGACTTACAATTGTTTATACAATACAAGCCAACGCAACGTACATTATTGCTTACCTACGAGTATAATGTAAATAGTATATGTGCCTAAAATATGTACATCTGTAGGTTATGTACTATATGATAGAAATGTTTACTATGAAGCACAGTTATGGTAAATATTATATGCCTACGCTGGACCTAACAACAATTAGCGTACACAACCTCGTACAAAGAATCCAACGAAATATAGAGATCTCTTTACCTAACAACATAACTACAAGGCAAGGCAAGGGTTCGTCCGTAGGACATGTATGTTATGGCTGTATTATAGACGGTCTGTAGTCTGTTCTGTTACAGTTGAAGGGACATGAAGGGTAAATTGAATGAAAATTAATGATAGGATTTCCATTATGATATGTACTCGTACAGTATATGCGGATTCTACTTTAGTATGTCAACCGTGGAAGAGATATTCTGGCAAGAAATCATAGGAAAAGTGGATATTATCCAGCAATAAGTCCTACCAAATGTTTAATTGGATTTTGGACAAGGGAAGCACAGGAGTGAATTACTACGTTTGCAATATACTGCGTAGACTGTAGACTATTCAAGATGATATGAAATATCTCCTTCATAATATTATTTACCTTCGCAATAACATAAGGAGCAGCGAAATACATGCATGTGTTAAGGTCACACAGTACCTCCCGGTAAAATTACCCCTAGGGGAATTCACTTTTCATGTTTTCTTTTAAAAGAATATTTTTTGGGCCTTTTTACTAAATATTGGTGCTCAACATAAACTATTTGTATATAACAACCTCCCTATTAATAATATCAAAATGCAGTTCAGTTTTATTAAAAAACAGATGCGTATAAGTAGATGATCTGCTGATAACGAGTCACTGCCTTTGTGTGCCTATGACATATTTAATGTTTATCTATACGATTATACACGTTTATGGAGTTTGGATATTTGGATTGGCAATGGAATAAATATATAAGTTGCGTAGGTTTAGGTTTTGCTTTGGCTGATGCTTTAATAATGACATGACAGTACTAGTGGCACATAAGGACAAACACACTTACTTTACAACCAGGGAGAGATGTAGTAGAGAAGGAGTTTACTACAACTGCTACCTACTACTATTAAATAGGACAGAACAAAGTAATGAAAGTTGGACATGTCCATAATTGGATGCTACAGCGGAATATGTAACATTGGCTGGTAATAAACGCTGCTAAGCTAACGATTAACTATATAGGTACACATTAGGAAGGACAATTTCTGTAAAGGTCTGATAGTAATAGAATTGTCACACTTACGATTAGTTTTCTCTAGATTTGGCCTAGTAGACATTAGACATAGTGTTGTAGACATACTTTCCGACTATGTACATACACATTAGAACAGAATCTAATGTGATGGCATTCAGCAGTTAAACTCTCATTCAATAGGAAAGAACATAAATGAAACACACTTAAACCTTTATTACCGGCTAAGCTGAAATATCAGCAGTTAACTTTACTGCATTGGATTGCTCTTGATGGCTTGCTTTGTGGTTTGCTCTACTCCGTTCCTTTCTGTCTGACGTGTGTGATGTGATGGGAACGCAATCCAATAGCAGTTTCGATGAAATCATCTCTCACTAACTAAACTTCCCTTTCCTAACACAAAATACCCAGGAAAACCTTACATATGTTACATAATACCTAGTTCCCTACTTAGTAGTACATTGAATAGTAGTACAAAGTACGAATCCTTACAAACGTTATGTTGCTTTTGTAGTTCACTTATCACTGGTAGGGCATTAGTACATATTTACTTGCATTTTAGCAATCATCTCCTTCTGTTAGGTTTAACTTGACAGTTTTTATCAAAATCTTGGTGCTGGTCGAACTATGTACCAAACGTACCATATTTTCACAATTATCTCCCTGTGGGGGAAATATTTGAGACGAAGTAGCTATTTACAAGAATTATTATCTGAAGTTTAAATTCCAATAAATATTGTTTTCTTATGAAAAGTTAAATTCAGTATTGGTTAATGAAAGTCAGATTAATGAATCAAATAATAATAGTTGTCATTATTAAGAAGCCTTTACCTGCGATCGGGCGGCTTATCGGTTTATGCTACTTCGATTCGAGGTAGGAGCCATTCATTGCTCGCGAAACATTTCTCCGAAATAAATAGGCGAAAATAGGAGATTATTTCTTAGGCCAAATTATAAGGTTGAAAATAATTAAATATAGAGTCTATGGAATTTAATTATTTTTCAAGGAAATAGTTTTCATTGTGTAAATAGGTGGTGGTTTCTGCGATTATTTCAATGTTACTAATATGGTCAATTCATTTCAGTGATTTCAATTTATGTCGACAATTATTTTCCAATTTTCAAGGATTTATTTTTAAAAGTGAAATCGAGTCATGCCTTACGAGCTTATGTGGTATTGGTTTTGTTTTATATCGACATACGTGAATGACCTTACAAGTTTTCTTACATCAGTCATGCTCGTAGAATAATACATATATAAACAATTTAAGAATATACGATACAATTTAAACAGTTTGACAGTACGAAGGGATTATTAGGATAACGATTAAACAACTCACTCTTATTGCAAACACCAAGGGAAATTGTTGTAGAGATATTATTATAGTTAATACTACTACGCAAGACATTTATCCTGTAGTAAATGTTCACATTTTCACATCCATAACCTTCTTATCAGTAATGCTCATGTGAAAGGAGCAAAGCAAAGGCACAAAATGCAATTTCATTATTGTGTAACCATGTATGGCCTGTATACACAGTAGTTTCCAGCAAGAGCGTCTATTTATTAGATAAAGGAAAGAAAGACATGATATTATAAAGATTTACTCTAAATACCCCCTTTGAATTTGATGTTCAGTGTTCAATGCAATATTGTAGCTTATAATCAGCTATTGCAAACGATTTAGATATAGATTAGCCAGTTTCATAGAATAGTCTTGTCTATATAAGTGCAGAAATGTGATGAAAGAATAGTGCCCCCATTCATTGGAAATTCACTCTGTTTGTTGTGTGATTCTCGGAAAACACAATTTTATTAGAGCTTCTTTCACATTTCCCTTTCAAAAGAAGAGGGAGGCCATTTCTTTGTCAAATGATTAGCGTAGGTAAATAATAAGTGTTATTTCCTTGGAGAAATCGCCTTGTATCTGACTCTGGTACTTTTCCATTCGTTTGTGCTACTTATTTAAGGTTTGTACAAAATTCTACTTGGTGAAAGCACACTTTCGACTTTCACCATGTTAAACTAATAAGATAAATGTTTGCAGAAAATCTGCAGCTTTTGAAGCTGCTAAAATTACTGCTACAGCGAGTGTTGTACTAATTATTCTTGTATACATTTTTGTGGATATTTAATTAGGATCGCCTAACAATTATACTTTGACCCCATTGGTATCTATATATTTATAAGTTATCCAACTTAAAATATGATTGTTTTATGAATATTTGACGCTAACAAGGTACAATATTTTTTCTTGTAGCCAAGCTGGATGGTGTGAAAACATACATGAGGATGAGACGAGTGCCCAATTACCTTCAGGTGAAAGTGATCAAATGGTTTGACTACTTGTGGTTGACACAAAAGTGTTCTGATGAGGAGAGAGCAGTCAGCTGTCTTCCTGGTAAGCCGAACTCTGTTTTAATTCCCTAATAACCTCTAGCGTTGTCTAAAAATGCCTAAATGCCTACATAACCCATATTATGAACTTTTACTAGTTGTGCCCTAACTTATAAACTCTCCTTACACTCCTGCCACCCCCTACTAGTATTAATTAGTCCTCAATAATTAGAATATTAGTATATTAATTAGTATGTTTCTGTAATTTATTGTCTACTACAGATAATGTAGCTTAAATACTTAAAGACTCAAGAACTTAAATATAGTATGTAGGGAAATTAAACCAATAACCTAAGTATACACAAGGGTACTTAATTGTATTTCCCTAGTAAAATCTTTTGTACATAATAGGTCGTGATAGGCACTGTTTTCTGTTTTAAAAAAACAATCATAATTAGAGAAAGATTGTGAAAAGAAAGCCAAATTAATTGGATTAACTATTGCGATACACAATGTGTTTATTAGTCTGATTACAGATATCTATAGTAGATTTTTAATGTACAGATTATTTATTTCTGCAAAAATGTTAGCCAAATTTATCTACATTTCTGGTGTACCTTTAAGAGTTTGCCAAAATAGAATCCCTCCCCCAATCTGAAATAAACATTGACCATAGTTTGCAGACTGAAGTGCAATATAAATATAAGTATTACTACCTAAACTAAACCTAAGTCAGATTTTGAGGGTTGTTGTGGGGAAATGATCCCACTTTAGTTGAACCACGCTACTGTATAGTACTTAGCTATTATAGTTAGTAAGAGAACAATCAGTGGTAATGTATCAACTCAGTCAATGCTTAAGTCTTCTTCAAAACTGTTTGAGATACAGATAGGAGATAATAATACTGATGACGATGGGACGTGTGATAAAATAAAAGCTAACGATAAGCACCCAACGCTAACACTTGAGTTGAGACGCGTCGACTTGACTTTAACTGTTGGAAATGCAGTTAAGGTTCCTTATTTAGTTTTCCAAGCTGCCTAGGCAGATCCAGTTCCAGTATTCAATCCTATCCAACCACCTATTTGCCACTCCAGCAATCCTAAACGTAGTAACGTCCAGTAAGATTACTTTAGCATTTAGGATACTGAACTATATTATAGTATGTAGTGTATTGTAGTTTAGTGTGCCTGATTGTTCTCCATTCCAGAATTCTGAATCCAGTTCCTGCTCACACACCGTTCGTATTACGTAAGCTAGGCCAGGCCTGAATAGGGAAGTAAGGGAGAATGGGCAGAGCATGAAGCAAACAGAGCGTGGCATAACATTAGGAGGCTAATTAAAGCCAAGTGATGCAGGCAACCTAGAGAAGGTTAAAATAAAATGAACCGTGACATGCTACTCTCAGCGTCCCGCACTTTTACACTTGCGATTAGCTTTGTACTGAACATGGACTGTTGCGAAATATTATTACATAAGTATTTTATGCAATTATAAATATAAACTGTGCTCTATTTCTCTTTTCTAGTATAAAAGTAATTCATTAAAATTCACCCGTACACTACGATTCGTAAATCAGGAAACATAGGCAATAAAATACACGAACTTTCTCCCACTTTCTCCATACGACTTATAATTTGGTTACGAAATACGAAACCATTTATTCTGATGAATGATATATATTTCCATAAAAAATGGACCAAAGCAATGCAAATCTAAATCCAACAATACATTTTTGAAGCGACTCTGTTTTCAGGCCCACAAACTTCTTTAGTTAAAAATGTCCAATGAAAATATGAAAAATATATTTCTATGAACGTAAAGATGGTGACTATATTGATCATGATGAGAAGAAAAAAATATATAAAAATGAAAAGACTGCGCAAATCTTCATATAATTCACACATTGTATTGAAAAGTAGGAGAAAGTGTACCTCTGTGAATTGTTTAACATGTTTCCTGACTTATGAACCCTATAATTGCCTCAGCCTAATAGTAAACACCCACGTGGAAATGGATACAGCGTGCAATGTACAGAGCCGACCCGAAAAAGCATTCACCCGTATCGATATTAAATAAAACAACTCGAGCACAATACTGTACAAAAACTCTTTTTGGTTTAACTCCAGATTTTCAGAAATACGCGTAGATATGAAGGTAGTACAGATTTATTTAGTCTGTATTTACTACTGCTCTGATTCTGATTTCATATTGCACTGCCTGGGAGCTAAATTTTCCATACTAGGAATACTCCTATCCGTAGGCCCATATATTATAGTGGGATTACTAGGAATTTTGGTTTAGCTGGTAAATGTGATTCTTTACAAAATGTGTTGAGCACTGATTGAGCATTTTATCTAGAAGTTACTATCTTTAGGATATTTATAACAGTGCGATATACCAATGTCTATACTCAACAATTAAAAATATTTATTTTATTATAGTTAAATAGTTATAATTAAAGTTCAAATCATGTACCTATTAGTAATGCTCGATGATGGTTCAACTATTCCTTGCGCCAAATAGGGAAAATACATTAGATACTATATTCCGGGTTTGAAACTTTCAACTGATTTTACTTACTATTGAAATAAATATTATATTTTTATTTCCTTTATATCTTAACCTGGCTAGATTGTAAGATTATTACTGCTGCCAACTGTTCAAAGTATACCTTTTCCCTTGCTCATCTGTTGAAATAATCGCTAGTCATTATATGAAAAATGACTAGAATGAACTTACGTTATGGTGAGATAATACAATATAAAGCATTAGAACAAAACCAGCATTAATGTTCAACACTAGCTTACCTCCAATTAGATAGATTATGCTGATATAATATTTACCTACGTAAAGAATGCAACAAGATAAAAGCTTTGAAAGAAAGAACCAAGAATTGTATAGCTATACATATATAGGTATAGAATAATTGTATCTCTGCATTGGAAGAGGATTTTTCCCGATAGATTTTCAGACGGTGAAGTGTAGTGGAGTCAGTGCTTTGCTTTGTCTTTGTATAGGTAAAAGGGTTAAGAAGATGGAATAAAGTGTTGTAAATGATAGAAAGTCGGGAAAGATAAGAGAAGATGGAGGACAGGGAGAAAATCTAGCAACCGATAAGATCGGAAAGGCAAATTGCGACTCCGTTTTCTAATAGGCTTTTCTACTTTACTTTACACTTTGCAGTTGCAAAGCTTTGGATTCTGTTGCCTACTTCCTGCAGTGGTTGCAATTGGATTTAAGATTGTTTCTTTTCTTTCACTCTAAAGAACCTCTCTGTTTTATCTTGATTCATTGTTAAGTATAAAGAAAGTTTTATTTTAGGTACGTAACCAATTTTGTCGTGTCTGTCTTTCTCTCTATAGTATATCCATACTGATATACAAATACAAATATCTGTAGTGTACATACTCCAAGACCAGGAGCTGACTGTCAAGGTTATACATACCGATACTATACAGATAGTAAGGTACTTACGTACATACTTAACATTAGTATGTGTTCTGGTACGTTACATAAGAATAGTACGTATACCACAGATACTATAGTATTTATGAATAAATGCAATTGAGTTTCGTATTCCTACAGAAGATCTATCTAGAAAGGTTATGCACATACTAATATAAGAACTTGTAGGTAATAGTGATGAGGATGTTTATATGTGCACTGTGTACAGTGCAGTATCTGTAATAGCAAAGTAAGCACACGTCTAGTATGTATTAGAAAAGAAGAAGTGGAGTAAACCACAGCAAACGATTTTCATCTGACCAAATAAGTTAGTTCCACTTTATTTTCCAGAGGAAAGAGAACTATTTGGTAAAGCAATGTTACGCTATGACTTCTGTATTCTGGACGTGGTAAACTGACTCAGAATTCTATAGATACAAGAGCAATGGGATGGAGTGGAGTGTTCTATTATGTGGGCGAATGTGGATTATGTTGAGAGAGAAGATGAGAGTTGGGCGCACTCAAGTGAGTTACACCAAGACAAAAGTAGGTGCCTACATACCGGGTGGGTCGGCTGGAGGAGAAAGTACGATACATCGTATACAATAAACGGACTTCTATTCTGTATTCGACAGACCAGAGACAACTCACAAATATATATGTCGACGAGAAATTGTACGGCCGCACCAGGCTAAATAAAAATCTAATAGACATAATTACAATTTTCGTGGAATGAATTTTTTGCTCTTCCTTATAAAATCCATCGGCTAATAATAATAACTCGCTTTCCACTATGCTTTTGGTTGGATTTATTAAAAATGATTAAACACATAATTATATTGGTATATTCCATTGGCAGATCATTATTGAGACATTATTGAGTAAACACAGTTGCAAGTTTTAAGGACTTATGTAGCATTGCAAATGTGTAATACGGAGCTTATAGTGTCTGTTGCCTGGTGGCACTTCGAGTCGAGGACGTTTGCACTACGAGATTTAGTTTGTACAACTATTAGGTAGCAGTTGAGTAATAGTAGTTGTGCAGTTCTGTCCTTGTACATATATTGTTGTGTTATGTTCTATTACTTTTGCAGTGTGGTGCCCACGACTGATAAATGTGTAAAGTTAGTATATTTATATTGGATTGAAGGTGTTGGTAGGTAAGGATATCTATGTATAGAACAGTTGCAAGGGAATCGGACAGGTGAGGAAAAGCCTGTGTGGGAAAACGATTCTTTGCTCTGGTCCCTGAAGGAATTGCCTTTTCTCAGTTTTACTTGGACTTTTACCCTCTGAAGATATTTGTAAGTTAATAAGAGGAGCAGTTGCTTAGATTTTGTATCCCTCGACTTGGTATTCATGTTCTTGGTTTCTCCAAGTAGAACAAGTTGATACAAGTATATTTATATAATAAATTTATTCTATAATTGATATTGATACATATTATTTCGAGCAGCCAAGCCAGACAAGACCAGATGCTCCTGTTATCTTGTAAGATATATTCTATAATTATATTATTCTTTATCTACTTTGATTTTGTCTGAGTGAGGTAGGTAAAGGGAAAGGCAACTTTTATTTATGGGACATGTATGTTAAGAAAATGTATTTATATCCACAAATGCTGCAATTTTCCTAATCCTTACAGATGGTAACTTTTACTGTTACTTGTACGGATACTACAGTACACTGTACATACATTCAAAAGTACATTTTTTAGTTTCCGTTTTCTTTGAGACAAATAAAATGAGTCGAAGGACGATGAGGAGACCATGTAAGTATGAAAACTATGTGGAGAAAGTACGGAGAAAGGGAGAAGAAAATCAGTTTGCGTGCAGCATGCTATCTTATATCTGTATCGTACATTTTTCTTTTCAGGTATGCAAAAGCTTAGCTCAACTAAACACAGTAGTACAAATATACTGTATAATCAGTAGGCTGCTCCTGGTCTGGTCTGGTTTGGTCTGGCCACAAACCTTGTAGCTTGAAATGGCATTTCAGTCAAATTTCCTTACTCATTTCATGCTATTCCGGTTCTCTCTGTTTTTACTTTCTTTAGAAATGTTAGCCCGGCCAGATTAACTATGCGTGGTACAACGGCAGTAGCTTACTTGAATGAGCCCTGTCTTACCCTATAATTTGAAATTTAGTTAGTTAAAGGTATTTATATAGTTGTTTTACTTTTTAAGGGTTCGTATGTGTGGTTAGCTGGTCTGGTGGGCTTAGCTTCCTCCCTTCCTTGAACTACTATCCTTGAATTTTATCTAGCAGGAATAGATTCTCTCCCCTGTTATTACATCTCTTTTCGCTACTGTCTAGTCTACCTTATTATCTTCACTATATTTTCTCTTTGATGAGCTTATAGTATAGGTAGTTAATTCATTATTTATATAATCCGCTCTACTATGTACTAATATACAATAATGCACCTATACAGATATTATACAACTCGGTTAAGAAGAGGAATATAAATACAGAAATAACATTTAAGATACAAAAGACTAAGGCGGAACAACAATATTTGCATAAATTAAGCATAAGTAAATACCTGTGCACCCCGGTATGGGGTCTGGCTAGTATAGAGAGAAAGTAGATTCAAAAATTCAAGGGAATAGCCTTCCTATAGAGAGAATAGTATTATTAAGTACAATTTCTTCTGCCTACGTTGTCATTTATGACTCCCTATGGCTTTCCAGGTGAGCTTTATCCACTTTAAAGTACTTTTTAGCACAAAAACTACAAGCATCCTGTAATTCAAAGATTTCATATATTATGAAGCATTTCAACAATAATATTCGTGAGCAAACTCGGTTATAGGTTACTTTGTGTACGGGGAAGGGGAAAGTAAATCTATATTTTATTTCGTTTGTTAGTTGGCAATGATCAAAATGCTAGTTATTAGCTGAACAATAAATACTTAGTATGTCTCTGATCTCCCATACAGGTAATTATGGAATTAATTAATTACCCATGTATGTATTTAGTATTTAATTCTCTTCATTCCAATTCCAAGTATCACTCTTCCCATTATGTTGGGATGTGTAGGAATCAAATTAAGTTAGAAAAGGGAAATAAGTAGCTACCTATTACATCTCTTATGGTGCGTATAGTTGTCTACGTACAAAATAAAAGTATAAATAGAACGAGTAAATAATTGAGTAAAGCTTTCTGCGAATCAACTTGCTCATTTAGACTAGACGTAAGTATCTTTTAGTAGGCCATTTTCCTTGAGTCCAACGGCTCTTTTGAGATTTGAGACTTTTGAAATGGAAGAAGGTAAAAAGTTAAGCTTTCGCTTTCCTACAACTTTTCTGTAGCTTTAAGGAATATCTAACATGTAGAGATACAGTTTATACAGTGGTAACTTATATAATAGCATACATACACATTGTGTCTGTGTATGTCTAGCTTCTATAATGATATCCTAGTTGTGTTAAAGTGAGTACAGTACAGAAACACATTAAATTCTATAAGAGTTCTTAAATATAGTAAATTATTAGTTTCTTGGTCGGATGGCTGTGTTCGCCAAAGTTTTCTGTGTACTAATTAAAGTTAATTTTGAATTATTAAAAACGTACGTACTACACAGAGCACATACAGGGAAAGGATTTCAGTTCGCAGGAAACTTGCTGTGGATATATTAGGTACATAATTATTTGAAAAAAATGATGCTACTTACTTACGTCATCCACGATGTGATACCTAAACCTCAACTCAATGTTACGTGAAAGGCACGGAACGCTGTTACGAATATAAAATACTACGTTATACTTTAATACTTTACTTACCACAAGACGCTATCTAAAACAATAAGGCTTACTTACTCCTGACTGAAATTGATATACGTACTGCAAATGCTAAAGGGAATTTTTGTGAAAAATGATTTTTGCTTAACCACTAGTCACAACAATAAAAAATTAATGGTTGTGTTCTAGAGATTTTTTGAAAGTAGAGCAGTAAAGTAATTGATAGATTGCATGATGGACGGACAGATTTAATATTTGAGAAATCTGCTTGCCCGTATTTTCGATACAGACAAATTGAAGGCGGAAATAGCGATCAATGTGCACCTGGACACCCTGAGACGAGTGGAGATCTTTCAAAACACTGAGGCTGGTTTCCTCTGTGAGCTCGTGCTTAGGCTTAGACCTGTCTTGTTCTCTCCGGGGGATTACATTTGTCGCAAAGGTTTGTTTTCTTTTATCTCATATATACATTTAATCTTTTCTCAGTTACATTACATTATCTACATCAGTATATTCCTAAAATAATACCAGTCTGCTTTCACAGCATCTTCAGTACATGCGTACCATACTAGTACAATACATACATTTTTTAAGTACAACACAAGGGTGCTTACAGTGAGGTTCACAATTGTCAAATAATTACATTTTTGCCATGTATTTCCATCAGAAGTACTAGTAAATTAATTTTAATATCTTACAATTTAATTTTAATCATCTTTAGGCAAATTAGGCCATCCATTTACACGAAATGAAATAAGTAACTAATCGTTTAGCAATTTTTTCTTTGTGTAATTATTGTCAATAATGAGTTCAATTCAATTTCAGTTGATTTTTAAGATTTCACCATGCTTATTGTTAAATTATTTATTAAAGACACATTAAAACATTTAAAACTTACTGATAGCTGATCTGAATTTCACATAGGAACATACCTACGTACTATTGCGTACAGTATATTGAATTTACATTTTGAATATTTGGGGAAGTATATTTAATGCATTGTATTGCCATATAATTAATTGTGCATTGCGATACAAGAATAATGACCAACTAGTTATGTACCTCACTATAGCCCATGTAAGTAATAAGGACAGAGATCTACTAATTGAGACAAACTTAAATAAGAGTCGACAATAGGTTCCCGAATGTTTATTGTATTCACGACTCTTTAAGTACTTTTACTGAAAAATAATGAAATTTTCGTGCTTTATATAGGCACACAAGCTACTACAACGAAAAGTACAGAATCTGTACATTTTTAACCACATGCTTTAGGAGACGCATGTACTGACATAATAAGTAGTTTATTAATAGTATGATTATAGAACAATGTTATGCAAATAAACGTTGTCCTTAATTTATTTCTGTGACATTTCAGGGGAGGTTGGGAAGGAGATGTACATCGTCAATCGAGGGAGACTCCAAGTTGTGGCTGACGACGGAAAAACCGTTTTAGCGACATTAAAGCCCGGTTCTTACTTTGGAGAAATATCTATACTCAACATGGGGACCGCAGGTAACTGGCAAGGCAAGGCACTATGCGAAAAGCATTTCCTATCCTAGATGTTCTGCCTCGTGTCTCGTGCTCTTTTCTCTAAAACTATTCTACATACCTTTTATACCCATCCATTCCAGTCCAGTAATACCCATACTTACCATTAACATCCACTATACATATATTATGTATTCCTACTTCCCACACTTTACACAAATACTTACAGGACTACACACTGCACATAACTTACATAAATATTACACACACGTGTGTGTAGGTAATGGATAGGGACAGATTCGTCTATAGACATACATAGTTTATATACAATGAGACATTGAAGAGGAGACCACATTAGAGAAAATCCGTGTCTCTTCTCACTCTTACTTAGGCAGACTACTTCACTTTACATTACAGTTTAGAGTTTACCATAGTACTACTATATAAATATAAAACGTAGAATAGAACCAATAATAACGTGTCGCGTCCAGATTTTATTTTGTATCGTATCTTTCTTTATCCGATTATATGTTTACACGAGGACCCAAATGTATTCTGTCATTGTCATGTTGTCCGCAAATCTGATCTGACAGAGACATACTCACAAAAGCAAATACCTACACTCAAATAGCTACATTACATTGGTAGGCATATATGTTTATTGCCGAGTTAGTGGGATTTGCTACCTGTCTCCAGAATTTCTACATCTTTGTAGTATATATCGGGAAGTTAATAATATAGAAAATCTACCTATGTAAGTGCACGTGTAAGTATTTAATAGTTACTAGATATTCTCTTGTACAATAGAAATCACACGCAAAGCTCTAACAAATATGCAGATGTACAGATATATGTCGTAGGTTCACGTGGTATTAGTTTACTGTAAGCGCATTATCTCTTAATTTTGCCTTTCATTTCGATTTCGATGAAAATTTATCAAGGTCTCATATCGGCAGTGTGGAATCTGCACTCATTAAAGTTCCAAAAAGTAACTAATTACCTACGTATTTTTTTCTTAAGAAATAGTAATGAGTTTTATTGTCCAATTTTGATTATTAACATTAAAAAAAAAGTGAAGTCTTGATTGGATTAAGAGTCCCTGTGTCTGATGATATTCTGTACCCACGACATATACTAAATGTAAGCTACGCATTCTCTGATGTGTATTATACACAGGTGGAAGCGATATTGGATGTAAAGTTTAAAATCAATATTTTCACTTTCATCTTTGTCCCGTTCTGCCCTCACCACTTACATTTGCCTTGTACATTACACACAGAAAGGAAAGATCAGAGCGAGTGCAGCGATTAATTTAGCTAGCTACTTTATGTCGAAATTCTATGTATACAAATACACTAGACTACATAGGGTTAAGTATACTGTAGCTCTCTGTGGACATTACTATATACCTAAACGACAATTGACACTATAACACTAACAATAACCACAAGTTGAGCAATAATCTACTCCACCACTATGTAGTCCCTCCACTTAGCGTTTAATATACATACAATTGCGGTCTTTGGTAAGACTACACCACAGATTGAAAAGGTACATGTGTTTTTGTACTTTTGCGAGGTTTGGCTTTCGCTGTGCTCTGGTCTGATAATGTATGGTTGTTTCGTCTAGTCTTGTTAATTGTTAATTGCCAAATAATTTTCCATTGATAAACTAATCCCATGCAGATGTTTTCACTTTTGAGATTAGCTTTTCAATCCTTTATACTGCAATTTATCATGGCTAATTGCGTTTATTTATTTCCTTGTGGATGGCAAAGCCTAAGTACAATCGTTTTGAAGGCTGGCCACAAATGCTACAGCTAAAGCGCAGTTAATTTACGCGTAATTTGCATGTAACATCCCTAAAATGTCATTTTTATACTTTGATGACATTTTTGGGAAATCCTTCCTTAGTTAAATGGAAAACGCGCTTTAAATGTCGTGAGTTAATATACAAATAGTAAAGATAAATTGTTGCATGAGAAAGGGAGAAGATGAACTGATTATAATATGAATTGCCTTTCGTATTGTTACATATAACCCAGAAATTGATGTGATATGACCATTTCGTGTTATACTTATGTTACGTGGTTTGGTGTGGTTTTGGTGTGTCGCAATTGCAATGAAGGGCTTAAAAGGTAATCCTTACTAAAAATTGTGGTTAAATTCTCATAATATAGGGAATCGAAGGACGGCGAGCGTTCGATCGGTGGGCTACAGTGATTTATTCGTCCTGTCTAAAACGGACATGTGGGACGTTCTCAAAGAATACCCGGCCGCTCGAGTTCGTCTAGAAGCAATAGCTGTGAAAAGACTTGAAAAATATAAGAAGGCTCCTTTAGAGAAAGGTGAACTTGCCCATAAAATATCTTTTTCTTTATTTTGGACTGGAATTAAACCCTTTTATCACACTTTATCACTTTTGTCTTTTCTTTTCTATATCAGTGTCAGTGTTTGATTTGAAATTTGGAAATCGTTTTCCCTTTACCCTTTACTGTGCCCATATACTTACATATACTTTCTCTTCTTCTGTATGTACTTAGTTTAGGTTAATGTTTGTCTTACCGAAGAGAGACTGACTAGACTACTTTTTAAGCGTTTGTCTTGTCTTGTGGCTACGTACGTATACAACTATGTTACGTACTGTAATTGACATTAGTCCCTACCTAGCTTTACTATATTTGTTTTCAAGGTTCAACTATGCATACGTTAATGTAAGTAAGTACATAAATACATAGAATTATGTGTACTGCGTTTGGACCCCATTAGTATTCGTATAGGTATTTAAAAGTAATTAAATGCAGTGTATCAAGAAATATGGAATTGAATAAGTGAAAGTTTTGAATGGTGTTTCTATGTAAAATGAGAAAGCAAATTATTCCATATTTACTTGAAACGTTGTAGTTAGTTAGTGCATGTGTTTTTGCTTGTTTGTACATATATTGATGTTTTTTGAGATTGTACATACAGTATAAGTACTTTTACTTTATTTAATTTCCTTTATTTGTTTCTTATCCGGAGATATACTCCTTAAAGAGAGAAAGTATAATTTTTTGGTGCGTGACCTGTTTTTGTTTTCTTGGCTGATTTGATTTAGTATAGTCAGGCATTTAGTTTATTTCGCAAACATGAGTATAGTAGAATAGAACGTGTGTGTTAGATTTAGTGAAAGTAAAGTGAAAGTTGTAGAAAAAATGTTATTAAGTCCCAATGTATTGCATAGTGTACATTATAGTGAATAGATTTTTTACCATAAGATAAGATGTACTAGAAAAGTGTAGTTATATTATCTATACTAAATACTAGTATAGTAAGGATAGTAGAAAATAATTAAATGCTAAAACGATTATTTTTGTTGTCTATTATTTTCAATTTGAAACATTGGGCTGCCATATTGCGCTCTGTCTCTCTCTCTGTCTCTCTGCCCGCTGCACACTACACACAATCACTCGTTTCTCCTTCGCTCCGCTCACTGCTGCCTGCTCCGCCTCAAAATTGAATTGAATCGATTCGCTTCGGGAACAAAAAACGAAACTCGAAATTCGCCTTTTTCCGTTTCGATTTGTTTGTGGGAAAATGCAAATAATGCAATCACAAATTCAACAAAAAATGTCACATAAACCAAACAAATGAAATGGCTCGACACGACTCGACTCGAATTCGACTGGATGATGCGAGCAGCTGCTTTGGGCAGAAGTAATTCAACACCAGGTCTTGTAGAGTCAAAAGGTCAAGTGCCTTTGGAAGAGATGTGGGTGAGTCCAGTGGAACCCGAGAAGCCTCTTTTACCCTCAATGATGGCCCAAAACTCTGCCACATCCAATTCCAGTCTACATTCATCTGAAGAAGACAAATCCAAAGGTCTCATGCCCAAAATCAACTTCTACACCTCAGGTAGCTGTCCACATATAAATAATCATATTGTTGTTCGTGCACTACACGTAAACCCTTTCATGTCCATATCCAAAATCTCTTTCTCCCTTTTCAAATATGATTTCAAAACTTTATTTTAATTAGCATCCCAAAAAGAATTTCCAGTGTATCTAGGGTTAAAATGTACTCCAGTTAATAACACAAAGATTAGTTCTTCTATCCAGAACTTTGTTAGTTGCTTTCTTAGTAAATAAGGGCTGGATTGATAGGAATGACAATACTATAGAAGTATTTAGCCAATGTGACATTTATAACAGAACTTTCACTATGTCAATCTGGTAACTCTAAATTCAGCTTGGTCCAGAACTTTCCCTACAATACTTGGCATGTAAACTAATAAGCCGAATATACATATAAAGTGTCCATATTCCAAAAAAATGTTGCGTTTGCAGCACCTTGTTCCAGATTCCAGTTTCCTTAATTTAAACTATTCATATACCTTAATTTTGTGATTATTATAATTTATAATTTAAATACCTATGTATGCAGGTATCAATTTTTATTATTTAATATCAATCATAATAAGTAGCTAAGTTTATTTTGTAGAGATTATTTTGCCTTGTACATAGTTTGTCCTTTTACTACCAGCTGCGGTTCCATGTTTCTCCGAATGTTTGTGAGTTAATCCTACACATAGTTTTAAAAGTTCGATTTTAAATCTTTCTATATGTTATCAATAAACACTGACAATATCATGTCTTGTTCAGTTTTCTTGTTTTCCTGATTTCATTACATGTTTTTATATGTCTCTCCAAGAAAAATCATAACAAAATAAATATGTAGATAGGTACTTTATTTTATTAGTTAGCCATTCTGTTGTACTGATCTGTATTTGGTAGTCAGGGACAGGGTGTTCGTGTTTGTTGCTTAACTTTCTCTGATTCTGGAAAACTTTTTCCCTTTGACATCTTCCTGGTATTATGTATCTGCATATACTTTACTAGGAATACTACTGTAGATTGTTTAGGTACTCTATTAGTAGTTAGGAGTAGAGGAGATATGTACTATAGTATACTTACAATGATGTACTCCAAACGAAATAATGGAATCTCATCTTTATCAGAATCCGAAAGAGAGGAACTATTCCAAAGAAATTAATAATAATTTCCATTCATTGTTCCCTTTCCCGTCCCTGCAACTTTCGTTAGTACTTACACGTTCACATAGCTAGGTTCTTTGTTACAACTTTTATTATGTTATTCAGATTGTAATTACTTTTCGAGAGATGTTCTGTTCTGTTCCTTTTATCTTTCCTCATAATCACAATCAGTGAAAAACAAACGTATCTATACTATTTACTACCCACATATCTGTACCATTTACATTAAATGGTGATGCGTAGGTATTTGTACTTACCCTTACCCCCTTCTGTGCGATAATGAACTTATGCTTACGTTGTTATGTAAGTAGTATAAGTATTTGTACCTAGTAATTTTGAGAAATACTAAATAGTTAATTACGGTAGGTATATAGGTCTATATAAATACAAGGTATCACCAACTCCTTATCATTTACTTGCTCATTCATGTAGTAGATGAGATGCTCACTTCGCTCATTATTGCACACTGTAGGTATATTATGTATATTATAATAACTATTATAAGAATATAGTATTTAATAGCAAATCTGTGTCTTCTAGATATAACAACTTAATTATGTAACGAGACTCTCTTTAAACTTTTTAGCTAGAACTTATAGATATTCTATTCAGTTTATATAAGACAAAACACTTGAAGAAGCTTCTTCAGATGAGCTTCCCTGTAGAAGTTATATGAGAGTTAGCTGTGCTGTCTGAATTAGGAAAAA
>JAQFYC010002742.1:0-23926 GCA_034694165.1 Tomocerus mixtus | reverse complement strand
ACGTTCAATATGAACAGATGCGAATCAAGCGCGCGTCCGTCTGATTCATATTCTAACCATTGAGTCCTCCTTAAGCAGAAACCTATCCTCTATTACATAAGTATAGTATGTACGTACATAAACATATAATGTAGGCGATCTACCCATTTCATCTGGGAATCACAGTCTTTTGTTTGCAAAAGCCTAACCCTATAGTTCAGATGTCATTCTCGCCAATTTCAAAGTAAACGTTCTCTGTTCTCCTCTCCTCCACATAATTGCACAGTGTGACAAAGTTCAAGCGAACAATGAAATGCTTGACTATACATTACATACATAAATATACCACGATACTTTATACTAATAACCAATATCCTTTTATATAAACAATGCTGTTTACTTTTACGTAATTTCGCTTTGCATTCCATTTACACGCAAACTATAGGCAGAAACTATAGGGAATTGAATTGGAGTATACAGTATACATAAAACGTGGAAACCTATAAACTTAAGATCAATAAAGGTTCCGTGCGTAGAGTTTAGCGGTCTTTTGGGTGAGTAGCGAGCAGAGTAGCTAATATTTACTCTTACTTTTACTTAGCACGTAATAATTATAGCGGTTATTAAAGATTTACTCATGTTTGTTACATATTTACTTATTATTACAGAAATGCTGCTGCAATATGCTTTAGTAATAGTGAAACGCATGCTGAGAATACCTTCTCTGTGTATTTATATTTTATAGCTACTACATATACACTGCTACTACGATACCAGTTGCCTTTTTACATTTCTCCATAGCAAAACCAAGCCAGAGAAACTTAAATAAATATATTTATGTGTACTGTACTGTACTTCTACTACAATGTAGCATTAAATAGTATATATATTTATACATGTTCGTTCCGAGGACAATATTTAGTTTGTATACTGATAACACTTGTTATTAAACATATACCTACATTAAGAATTTATATTAAATACACATATCTGTAGTACACTTGGTAGATATTTGTTTTCTATGGGAAAGTGGGGAAATCCGGCGCCCTGCCACTTCGGTTCGTGCGAAAGTGAAACTTGTGGTTATTTTCTATATAGTATCCAGATTGTGGTACTGGGCCATTATAAATTATTAGTATTGTTTTTCATTCAAGAGTTGGTTTCCACCAACTACCTACTTAACTATGCTTAACTTATGTTTAGATAGTTGTAGAAGCGATATAAATGTAGTATGTTCAAAAATTTTCTTCAGCAGTTTTACCTATTGCATAATAATATAAAGTCTTAAATGCGTAGACCACGCCAAAACTGTTGAAAGCTGTCCAAAACTGGTAGATATATCAATTTTATTACATCTTGTATACATTTATGTATTTCTATAGCACATAAAATATTATGGTACAAATATTTACAGTTCTATTTACTAAACTTTCTTTTTATTCTTTCACAACGTCAAAGTTTCCAAAATTGCATGAATAGCTTCAACTTTATTTGGCATTGAGTTAATCATAAATCAGAACTCTGTTATTCTACGTTTAAAATAACAGAACAATATAACACTAAATAGAACACAAACAATTTGAACAATGTGAACGAACTTTACAATAATATTTGTTTTAGTTTGATCTTTATGCGAACTAGAACTACTCAAAATTATATTCCCATACGCTTCAAGTAATTCTACACACTATTTGAGAAATTCTTCTGTAATAAATCAGCAGTCAGGTAACGTTGTTAATTAGAGGCGCGCAAATGCTTTGTGAAATTGTTTGGGACGTTAGAGTTCAAAAGGCTCCTAGAAAGGGTTATGATGATCTGTAGGAGTTTTAATTAAAAATCGTATGACGGTTGTAGGGTGGTTTGTAATTTGAACAAAAATAATTGCCCCGATTATTAGATTTCAATTAAAATAACGTTTACCTTTACTTGAGTGTAAGCGGAGGTATATTTATTCACCCTATTAATAATTTGAACTCAATGGACATTGTTATTGTAACTGATGTCATATTCAATGTGTCTCCCTATCTTATCTCATGTCATTAGGCCAGCTTTTATATCGGAAGTGCCAATCTAGGGAAAGTTATTCGCATTCACGCAAGAAGCTATTCGGCACGAGAGATTGTCGGGAGCGCTGAGTATCCCAAACTATTATTTTCCTACTTACTTAACTTCTGAGAATTAACATGGGAAAAACTGTTGAGTTTATTTATACAATACATTAGTAGCTCTAGCTATATGTTTTTGTACAAAGGAGACGAGGAATGGCGAAGTGAAGGAAGTGAAACGTGCGTAGACAAATAACGCCTGATTTCCTGTAGTAGACAGAAACAGAACCTTCCCCTTGAGTTCGTTTACTTTCCTGGTTTGTATTGTGTGCATTATGTATTTATGTATTTGTGTACTTATAAGTAGCATGTACTTTTGTTTTGTAGGATTTTCTGTTTAAACTAAATATTAGACTATTTCTTAGATAGAGTCCACTTGGTCTTACTTTATTACTACTATTTATATGGTCCGTTTAGAGTATTTTACTTAGGTAAGGTACCTACTTAATACTATGTAGTATACTTTATTGCATTAATAGCGTGTTGTTTTGTGTTTCTTTGTTAGTTAAACAGATCTCATTTATTTTCATAACAGAAAACGTAAGTAAATTATGTATAAGGTGAATGACTATGAACTCACTCACTCAAAACTCAACTACAGTATTACTAGAGTAAAAGTAAGCAGTCCAATTCGTGGTTTGCTCTGGTAACCCTTTTCACTTGACCGTAAACTAATGCTTTGAGAATCTAATCCTTCTCGCAACTCGCACTGCGAAAATTGAAATGAATTCTGCATCTGCTTAGACCACTTTGCATATTTAATAAGGTACCTACCTACTGCTATAATCCTTTACGTGCTGCGGTCCTAGCATACAGTCTGCAATTAATATATGCTAATATATGTAGGTATACCGACACTAATTGTAACAACAATAAAAGGTAATTTAATAGAATTTTTATTCTAGGTACGCAGATATTATATATAATTTACAAGTGTAAGTGCAACTAGTGCACTTTACTTGTGTTACTTATAAAGCTGTTTTTTTTGAAGATATTTATTTAAATATAAAATATTTTACTTTCTTTCCCTATCGATTAATTCGGACATAATTATCTGTAGTATGTGCAATTTACAGTTTTGCGCATAACTCACTCCGATTAAAGGTTAACATTTCATTAGTCTCCTTCGCGATCTCATGTACTTTATATTAATATTGGTACTACTTGGTAACAAAAAATTTCCAGAGTGCATAGCTATAACTGCTAATAAACATTTTGGTTAAAAAATGGATAATAATAGACATGAGCACTTAAATATTGTTGATTTGTCGTTTTTATAGTAATAACATTAGGATAACATTCTTGGCTACTATAATCAATATTCCTATAATATTGGTGATAAGGCTTACATCTCTAGATTCTGATTTGTGGCAAGTGCATTCTTTCAAATGTTTCAAGGTTCTTTAGCCAATGTTTGGCATTGGCGTCATTAAGATGTCTGCATATTTAACAGAATGCTTTATAACTTGAGAAACATTGATAAATAATAATTTATTGTTCTTAACTAAAAGGTTAGACTCTAATAGCATTATTTACAAATTTTTAAAGCTAAGGAAAGCAAATGAAAGTAGGAATAAGCACAGCGTGGGCTCAGTTTTTAGGAAATCATATTTAAAAAGTATGTAGTGACTAGTTATCACACGCAGAATGCATTTACTTATCAAAATTAATGTTGGAAATGTAACTTAACTAACCAGGCACACACATTTGAATACGAAAAAGAAAGCAAAGGGAAAGAAACTTGGGCAATTTGCGTATAGTTATTTACTATCTATTCTCGCTGCCTGCATTTTGTGTGGTGTTGGATGGATGTTATTAAAAGCCTGTAAAATGTATGCTGTACACATTTATGCGTACGTACTATAAGTTAGAAAGCGTGTAAGTCGTACGTGTGGTATGGTATATTCGTTTAGCATTAAGCCGCAGACTGGCTTGGCTTATGCGTTTGCGGCGTATGTATTCTAATAATTTATTCATTTGGTGTGTTGTTTAGGCAAGGGTATCGTATAACATAAAAGAAGGCCTAGTAGTCATTAGAACGGGATCTCACATGGGATTTCTCTTTATTAGCAACAATTTATCTACATCTACTTGATCCATTCGTCCGTTTATACATTACTGCAGCTTTGAAAAGCACACATATACATGCAAAATGCAAAGTAGGTATTTACTTATGTATACTTTAAATAATGGAGAAAGCAGGCAAACGCAGGGGCAGACCATGTTGACGTTGACTTCTCTACTTTATACTCCATAGCCATAGTTTTGACACATCGTTATTATATCTCTTTTGTATCTATTATTCCTAAATTATCTTCCCACGTTATTAGAAAAGATGGAAATGGAAAGGTTTCCTACTTTTAAGGCGAAAAAAAATTTTTGAGAACGAAACCTCAATAAACGCCAATGCAGATTTAATTCTGGTTCGAATTATATGTGCTGCTATATAAATTAATACTTTTTTCAAATCTTTGCAATTTTATTTGAAAACCACAGTAATTAGTTTTAATTGTATTGTTTCTTGTTCCATTTTAACGTAATTTAATTTTGACAACTACAAAATCTATAAATAAGTAAAATAAAAAGGAGTGGGTAGAGAAAATGTATTAATTTATGAGGATCGATGTTAATTTAGATTTTCTGTATGATTTTGAGTGGAGATGAAGGGATTGTGTATGTATGTATAGAAATAGAAGGTGAAAGGAGATAAAATTAAATGTGTGATGATATGAGAGTAAAGTAGGAAATGTTAAAAGGCTGTGAAGTTGTGTCTGCCTGTGGCTCGTGGTCTTATGTTAGTTTTGTTTCGTGTTATGTGTCGTCGTGTTCATTGCCCTATTCCTTGGTTTGTATTTTGTGTAGTCGTACTGTAAACTGTAGTGTGGATGTGGAAGGGTATAAATGCTCTTCATTCAATATGTTTTATAAAGTGTGGCTCGGCGACGGGTTGACAGGATAATGAAGCCTACTGTTGATCGATGAAGGGAATATTATGTGTGCGGTGGTTTGCAGTTTGCTCTTCTCGTCTCTGGCCTTTTCCTCCTCACTCACATTACATTTATATTCTTCTACTGTGTGTAGGTACATACTTATGTTCAAATGTAATGTATGTAAGGTAAACAGCTACCGTATTATGTAATGTTGACTTAGGTACCTAATTCCTACCTCTTCTTTGGTTTATGTAATCTAAATACACACTTGCACATTATTATATGTATAGAGGAGCAGCTTGATATTTAATGTGAGTGAGTGTGTGTACCTAAAGTTATAAACAAAATGAACTACACGTTCTTCTTCTATTTCCATATAAACATGTACATGTCTGTACATGTGTGTCGTTCCAACATCGCATCGTTATAGTAGCTATGCATAATACTATTTATTATTTATGTGTGTAATGTAATCGTTCTATGAACTTATTACGCTAGAGAAACTTGCTTTCACTCTGTGATACACACATGCTGTTACTTTCAAACTTTTCTTACAACCGGTGTACCTGGTACATACAATCTGAAAGTATGATCTGCTTATACTAACTTATGTCAAAGGAACAAATCACTTTTACGCACCTGGCAACGCCTGTTCTACCAAAGTTTTTACTTACTTTTTTGATTATCAAGGTTATGTTGACCAATAAGAAGGTTTTTTAGAATATTTTTAAAAAAAATTCAAAATTTACTTTTAAAAGAATGAAAAAGTTGTAAATCCAAAAAAATATACATAGTAAATGTTTGCTATACTACAAGGATTCAAAATTGTTTTCCATTTTGTGCTTAAAATTGGAATGAACACAAATCTTAATAAATATTCTTTCAAATGAGATTTTTTTTTGTAATTTTCTTGGTTAGCTATATTGTAATAGCTACCATTTTTCATTGACATATAGACGTGTGTAAGATGAAAAGTTTTATATTGGTACGGCCTTGTATACACATATTGTATGTTCACTGTAATAAATTCCGATTTTCTTTATACTTACTTACATAAGTAGTATATACATATAAGGTAGTATATGAGATGGGTAGTGTATATTATATAACTTTGGTTTGTTGATCTGGCTGTTGTGTTATGTTGTGAGGTGTCACGAATGGGAAATCTACGCACGACATGAACTGTAACACTTGCTTTCAGTTGGATAAGAATAATAAGTAAGTAAGTAAATGGGAACCGGGAAGGCAAATGCAATTCACTCACTCACAGCAATCAGTTCAACTCGCAGTCTCAATACATTATATTAAATATTGCATAGGCAGTTCACGGAACTAGGAATATAGGTAATTTAGTTAATACTATGGCATTAATAATAATATTATAATGCATAAAATCTGATTTGGTTTGTATAAACTATAAAGTCTTAAGTGGTTTGGTTTCCTTGTGGCAGCCTACATTCTAGTACATAAATAGTATACCTACATAATACTGTGTATATTTTAAAATGAACAGCAGCAGCGGAAAGAATTTACATTACAACTGATTGTCTCTGGCCTGAGTTTGAATGTATTTGCATGCGTTATGCAAAACTAAACAGGGAACTAGTAGCTATTAGCTATGTTGCTAAGGGGGAAATACTTAACATGCAATTTACTGGTGGAAGTCCAATGTAATTTAATGTAATGTATAGTGTTCTCAGTTCTCAGTTCTTAGTGTTTATGCTCTGCACTGAAACACAGATCTGCTAATGGATATTAATTCTAATATTTTCCCAAATGCAATTCTGTAGCCACGTTGTTGTAGAAGTTGTTGGCCTCGCAGGCCCCAGCACTCTTTTCCTTTTGATTTACCTTCTCATTTTTAATAAAGTGTATTAAGCAAAGGAGTTAGTGACTGACAATGAGTAAGTTCAGTTCATTTCATTAAGCCCGAGAAATCTAAGCTCCCCTCAAGGTAACAACCAAATTGCTACAGTACACATGCATGCAATTTCTTCCAGAGCAAGAGCAACCCAGGGCAGACCAAAAAATAATTGGCAGAGAAATCTTTAACATTCTTGGAAAAATTTCTAGGAAAATTCGGTAAGAAGAATAGAGATGAAAGAAAATTGCCAGTTTTTCTCTTTTTTATTTGCAAATACGCTGCTGTAGATATATTTATTTTTTAATGAAGAATTAGTGCAATATATATTGGATTTTCACTTGGCTATACGTTATAGAAGTTACTTGTATTGAACTCCTATGCAAAGATGCCCAGGTATTCTTATACTTGTAATAAGATTTGGTTTACAGTTGTTATAGCACATAAAAATTGTATAAATTGACACTGCGCTACTGCACTTATTTGGTGTGTTAGGGACTTCTCTTAGATATTGATGTGGTTGTTCCAAGAAATTGTGTTCCGCGTTCCGTCATTGAATCCTAGCGACATTCTCTTTGTAGTAGTCCTGCAAGACAATTCTCCAGAAAAAATGAAATGAGACAAGTCAAGCAGAAAGAAGGCATGGAAGTTCCTTTTGTTTGGCAAGTTGTTAGAAAATATCGTCTAATAAACAGTAACAGAGGAAGCATTGCCTTCGTACACATAGGTGCACTATTTACTAAGTATAAATAGGTAGTTAAGGTACATTTCTTCTTAAATAACCAATTATCTTATGACTTTGTATTTCTTGGAAATCTGGGTACCTAAATGTATATCAAAAATGAGTTACTGTGTAGTTCTCTTAATTTCCCAAGAAGATAAATAAGTGATCTCCTGCTTGCATTAGATTACTCAATTCATTTAATAAAAATCTTTCGCTAAAATTATTTGTATTGGAGAAAATCGCATTTTGATTCAACTTGAGACTCCTTTATTGTAAATTACAAATAGTGTAAATACAGTTTATTTTTCCAACAAATTATTGTTACATAGATACTGTTTCACTAAAGAAGGATTTTATGGCGAAATGTTATTGTAATACATTTTACTTTCGTTATTTGTAAGTACGTAATGACCTATTTCCAAGTATGCAAAGTCTGGACAAAGACAAAAGATAATCAAAGGATGTACATTGTTACCTGTAAATATATGTAAATGTCATTACACATGTAATTAATGGATACAAATACAGATGTGCAAAACTAGGATAATTCTTGCAAATTAAGCAGGTTCCTTCTCTCAAGGCTTTCAAAGGAAATTAGTGAATTCAATGGAATTCCATGGTTTCATTTTAATGGGATTTGATTTAATCCACCGGGGCTAATTAATTTGCAGAGCGGGTAACTGATGAGATTGGAACGAAGGAAAAATTAAAGTTATCTTGTTGTGTCGCTCGCCCACATATTGTAATGCATTGTACTGTCCTCAGTGTCTATTGTACCAGCAAGTTAATTTGTCCTTCTTTATTGTCAGTCCTAGCAGTCCTAAGCTTTCGAAGCAAATGATTAAGCCTCTATGTACAATGACATTCTAGTTAGTGTAAGAATAACTAAATCTTTATCTGCAGGTATCGTCATAGAGAAATTCTTGATTTCCCATTAGATTTTTTCGCTCGTACTTACATACCGCACTGCATTTAACTTTTTGTTCTAATTTTTGGAAGATTGAACAGTATTTTACCCAGGAAGAAAGCTAAAAGATGTAAATTGAAGTTTTGCTAATAGAGAAAGCAGGTGAGGCCACGGCCACGCTAAAGGGTTTCTACCCTAATGTTCATGTGTTTATGTGTATGGTATTATAACCGGGTATTTGTTCACTTGGTTTTGGCTGTACTTGTACTATGTGAACTTTCACTGCTTTCTCCTTTGGGGTGAGAGTAAGTGAAAGATAGCGAAAAAGATCAATAATAATTCTACTCTTTAGCTCTTTAGCCTCATAGATACACATACTCTTTCCGTATTCTTAAATTCGGTGGTCGGTAATGGAGAGATCCCGTTCTGCGGTAGTTTGTGCTTTGTCTTGTTTTGGCAAGCCAATCCAGAAGCCCTTATGGTGTGCTTTCTACTTCAACTTGGACTTCACTTACATTTTAAAGCTTGTACTTGAGCTACGTAACTAATGGCTGGTTTTATTACCGGAAATAAGACTGATTTTCATAGAGAACGAAACATTTTTAAAGCTGTTTATATTTTTCTTACCATTACCAACCAACATAAACCACTCAGATTAATTTATTCACAAATCTTTAAACTATATAACTATAATGTACGTGTATAACCCACTTGTTCTCTTCTCTGTCATCTACCATTGCAATACTAGGCAGCATACCACCACAATTGACTTTTAGCAATTAAACTTGTTTTGTGAAAAATTCGGACAAATTATAAATGAAACATATTTCTATTTTACCAAATATTTACAACGTTGTGGCTTATATAATGTTATGCCTTGAGGAAAGAGCACAGGGCTACTTACTTGTGCATGGGATGGGATTCCTATACACTCATTACTGTATACTATATATACTTATATTAAGTATAGCAGTCAGTTCAGTTCTTACTCTAAATGCTTCTGCTCGCCTAATCTATGTTAAAGATATTTTCTGTTGTGTTGTGTTTCCGGTCGAGTTGAGCTGCGTTGCCTTTCTTTGGTTTGCTCTAGTAACTCCCTACGCCGCTACTTCCGTATGTTAAGTATACCAACTACGTCTTAAGTATGTCTTACAATACTTACAAAATAATGTTATGTAAGTAGGTATTCTGCATAATATGTTTATAATGTAATATAATACATATGACTGTATTATGGCTCTCACTATGTTTCTCTTGTTGTTCTTTCCCTTTGTAGCTTTTACTTATTTAGCTTAGGACTTATTACTTTATTACTTAGGTATACTCAGTTAGCAATGCTTAACTTCGTTATGGAGTAATAGAGAAACTATACGCGTTACGAAAATTTATATACTTAATATACTACAATATTTAGTATAGTATTTAAGCAGAAATAGTATAAGTCAGAAAACGATACACATACAGTTATACATAATAGTACGTAGAAGATATCAAAGTTTATGTACATATATTACAATTACATATCATCTCATAATTATAAGGCACAACGTCATATACCTCACTAAATGCGTACAGTATATAAATATATAGTACTTATACAAGCATCCCTGTATATGTATTATGTATCTACTTAATGTGTACTGTATACGTATGTACATATATTTTTTAATTTGCAATTCACCTACTTAAGTAATGCAGCATTTCTCAGAATAAGATCGAGTACAGCGAACTGTCAAGCTTAGAGAACGTAGAATTAAATTTCTGCAGAGAAAAACTCTTCCGTGTATGTATTATGTATGTTTAGAATTACCTGCATTCATACTTACATAGAGTTGTGCTCTACATATCTATACGTGCAGTTTGTTCAATATGCAATGCAGCTCTAGTTCCTAATAATAATATTATAAATAGCTGTCATGGAAAACCAAGAATGCAGAATGCAAGTACATAAATATTTAGTATTATTGCACTACAAGACAATGACTCACTAAATATTATTATTGCAAATATTGTTATACTTTGTTTTACGTAAGCTGAAAGCATAGCAAACCAAAACCAACTCGCTGTAATAATAACATAAGTAGGGCAGAATACTTTGTATATGTGTATAGGGAAAGCTTAGGGACTACCGACCCATATTTAGTTCACAGTGAATAAGTATCTAATATAATGGTGCCCATTCCTCCTTCCTACTACAGTTATGGGTGTACAGTTGTACTTACTTTCATGGCCGGCCCGTCGACGTCGGCCCAACTATAGTAGCATCTACGTAATCCTAACTTTGATTAATAACTAACCCAGCCCAACGCATTTTTACTTTTGGCTATTAGACATTATGGCTCTACCATGGCCACTGTTTACTGATACATACATACTAACTAACCTAACCTACCCTAACGTAACAGCACTTTTCCCTTGAACATTTTTTCTATTAGCTATATACATATTTAATATTTACTAACAGTATATTATAGATATACTTCCGTTTGATACTTATATATATCATATAGCTTCTTATATTTGTATATGTAGCATCTTATGTTCCTATATTCATAAAAGTATATCTATACTATTACTTACCATGGCATGGAAAGGAAATATATGCATATAATAATATGATATTATTATATACTGTATTTTCGGAGGTAGAAATC
The DNA here is from genome assembly GCA_034694165.1 of Tomocerus mixtus. Taxonomy (NCBI): domain Eukaryota; kingdom Metazoa; phylum Arthropoda; class Collembola; order Entomobryomorpha; family Tomoceridae; genus Tomocerus; species Tomocerus mixtus. The sequence goes on along the minus strand of JAQFYC010002742.1, from coordinate 12,766 downwards.
TGTTTCACTTTTTATGGAATCTATAGCTAGCTGTCTCTCTATAGCAAAAATACTACGTATTTACTTTACTTAGCGTTGATATACAAAATGATTACAGCTGAAAAAATGTAGTAAATTGTATCCCTGATCTAAACATGACTGAAATAGGACGTTATATGTATTAATATTATAGTAGAAGCCTTATGTATGTATTATCTGTACAAATAGAAATAGTTAGCAAAAGCAGGTTTAGATTACAAATCACATAAACTGCATCTATCTAAAATTATAAGGTAAGTGCAGTGTATACGAATATAGCGTGTAGACTATACTTACACTTATCTTTAATGATAATAGTTCTATGAAATGGTCTAACTATTCTCATTATTTTTATGGATTGCAAAAATCTTTACTGTGGTGGGATTGTAATTGTAAATGTTCGGTTATCCCTTTTATCCCAGTCAAATCTAGAACAGTATAGTAGCTAAATGTAGACAGGGAGATGTAAGTGAAAGTGTAGATTGAGAATTCGTTCATCGTTCATTATGGAATGGAATGACGCGAGGGAAAGTCGTAAGGAAGGAAGAGAAAGCAAAGTGAAAGCAAGTGAGCCGATGGGAGACTAATGGAAACTTTCTTTGGTTCCTTCTGTTATGTTCTGTTGTCTTTTGGGTCCTCCGCCTACTCTTCTATACAAATACAAGTAATAATACCTATAGACGTGTCTATCCCTGTGTAGGTATTTGAGGGATCCTCTGTGGGGGCAATTAGGTGCTGTATATCATATGTGACAGGCTTATGGGATCTTTGGGCTCTGATTACATGTACAATAATGTATCCGTATGATGAGCGTATTTACAATCAGGATGATGATGATGATGATGATGGCCAAGGCCAAAAGGAGAAAAGCACTGCTAAAATACACTACTGTACATAATACACATGTAGACAACTTACTTACTGCAGTACATATCTACAGTACAGCTTACGTTAAAGGAATGGGGATTGAGTGCGTACATAGACATTCGCTTGTAATATATGGCTAAATAAGCTAAGGATAAATATATGATAGTTGATATGTCTACTGCTGTTAAACTGCCTCTACTTATTTTATGTCTACATGCTAATGTTATGTGCTGTGATATGAATGATGAATGAGTAATGAGCATAGCGAGTAATTGCATAGGGATCATGTTTCTACTTTAAATGTTTTGATATTACATTGTACAATATATTAATGTGCGCAGAAAGCCAAGAGTCATTGTGGCACAATGATCCCATATTATTTTTTAACTTCTTTGCAATGTTACCTTAATTTAATTTTTTGTGCAATTTTGTACAGTTTCTGTGAAGATTTTCCAACATTCTTACTTAATTTACCAATTTATGAGGCAAATGAAAAATTATGTAGCTATAAAGCTTGCAATTACAATTAGTTCTGAATTTAGCAAAAAGTGGGTGCATGTCCTTATGATCATTTAAATGATACTACTAGCCTAACAGTGTTCTGTTTCACTGTAGGTACTAAACTAAACGTGAAAACGCATTATAGACAGTGATGATATATTATGTAGGATTTATTTGCGTAGGTAAGTGTATTCTATAGATATCTGTCAGTCTACATAATAACTATTAGTCTCTGGAAGGAGAGTACTGCTTGTTTACTTACACATCCTCTAATCACTTAACAATTTACACTTTCTCTCCATAAACTCTCTTTCTCTCTCTGCCATTTACATTTCCACTTAATCCATAATTTACGCGTCTTTTCGCTCTCTTTCTCTGTGTTATGCCATTAGTTGTGTTTTGCGTGTAGCTCAAGCTCAACTTAGTTAAGGCCAGGCTACACGTACTTTGTATGTACATTGCTACTCTATCGTCTATGGGATTCCATAATAACTATTTACTGTTTACCTTCTACTACATAAATAATAATAGAAGAATTTCTGCTGTTTGTGCCACTTAAACCATTTAAACCTATCTAAAATATACTGCGATATACTTACATACTTATATTTTATTTGAGCTAACTTTTAACACTGGCTGGGTCTTTTGGTCTCTGGGTCTTTCTTGGCTATTGTTCTCTGTGTATGCCAAAAATATCTGAGTGTAGTATTTAAGTATTTACGGGTGTCGGGAAGGCTTTTGGGTATTTTGGGATGCTTTTGGGTTTTGGGTGATGATTGTCGTTGTGAATGTATTTGGTGACATTTGGTGACATTTGGGTGTTTTTAGAACGAAGCGAAGCTGAACGGCTCTGTGGCCGGGTACACAGAGTGTCCCACTCAAACGGCCAAGTCTGAGCTGCCGTTGTCGACCAAGCAAAACCAAGTGATCACTCTGAGTTCTTCGGACTCGCATGTCCACACCCCGCCCCCCTCCCTTCAGCATACGCAACACCACCACCACCACCTGACTAGCCACCTGAATCAACATCAGCCCACGTCTAGCCTCACCTTCAACAACAAATCGACGAATGTGAACAATCTGGCGAGTAGCGCCGTGCTCCACCCCCACATGGCCACCCTCCGTCGCTCCAGCGCCTCTGGAATTGTACAGACTCAACGGCTGGACGGCTACGACTCTCTCCCGCAAACCGAATTCGAGATGACCGAAATGCCTTCTACGTCCACCGCCGCCTCCCTCCTCACCCAACAACAACAGCAGCAGCAACAGCGCCACAACACAATGCACCACCACCATCACAACAATTCCCAGACGCACTACTTCCCCCAACAACAACAACAGCAACAACAACAGCAACACCATTCGCCCGCGAATATGCCCGCGGGCTCCGTCACCCCGTGTCCCTATGGAGAAACTTGTCTGACCACCTCCCCCGCTGCTTGCTGCATCGCCGCTACTTCTTCGACGACGTCTTCCTTTGGGCCTCCCGACTCCCGCTTTGTCACCGACCACAACAATGTTGTCATGGTGGGAGACCGGGCGACTCTCCAACAAATCAGTCCTGGTGGTGGTGGCCACCCCCAACATCAACACCAACATCATCACAACAATCAGCAGAACCTCTCCCAATTATCTTCGATGAGCTCAAATCACAGTCACAGCGGGCATGTCCACGGACACGGACTGAGTCCAATCATTTGTCCACCGCCGCCCCCGCACCCCGCAGGGGGGAATTCCGTCGTCGTACCCGTTCATTCGTACTGTACACCACAGCCAGTCTGTTCCAACAGTCCTTCCACAACTCCCGTTACCACCACTAACAGTATCTCAATGACGCCCATCCCTTCCCACCAACAACAACAACAGCAACAACAACATCGCCTCCATAATTCTTCCTCCTCTTCCCCCTCCAACCAGCACAGTCTGGGCAGTTCACAAATGCTGATGGGTTTACGGGAGCGGGAGATGCTCCAACTTCAACGCCAAAGGGATCTCATCATTTCCCACAACAATAACAACAACAGCAACAATTCAAATCATCACTCGCATCACAATCATCATAATCATCACCAACAACAACAACAGAGTCTCGAGCCCAGTTTGTCCTTGCCAATGTCCTTGCCACTTCCACTACCAATGACAATGTCCATGCCAATGACGCTGCCTCCTCCGCCTCTTCAGTACTCTGCCAGTGCTCATCACCAACAACAACAACAACAACATCATCATCCACAGCAGAGTACTCCGCCACATCAAACGCAGCAGACCCAAACGCAGTGTGACTGGCAGCTCACGCAGCCCTGAAATGACACAGTGGTCCATGTTGCCATTCTCTTGTCCCAAAGACACCGCTACCCGCTACATCGCTACCTATCTTCAGATAAACAAACAAACAAATAAATTCTTCTAAGTACTTAACTCCTAAGAACTAGAAAGACACATCAGACAGATCCCTGGCCTGGTGTCCCTTCTGTTACTCATCAGCAGATGACAATGACACTGACACTGGCTCACTTTTATCAACGGAGGGAAGAGGCAGTCAACCGACCATCCGAAGACTCACTTTCTTTCAGCTCAATTTCACTGTAACTTTCTTTTTCTCAATCTTTTTTCTATTTTCTCTCTCTATCATACTAAACTCAATTCGGATTTTATCTGACTTTCTCCAGACTCGCAGATCCACGGGATTCTCTTTCTCCCTGTCGCTTTCATCTCAGTCCTATTGCACACACACACAGTGTGACGCTTATTTCACTTCCGCTCTACTAGACACATGCCTTTTAATTGCTTATACGCATTTCGCATCCTAACATCCTCGTCCTCTGCTAACTGATAGGGCTTGCTGCTTTCTTTTATTTTTATTTAATGTCCACAGATTTACACAGACTGACTTTCCCCGCATTTTTTCTGATTGGAAAGCAAAGTCAGATATATCTCTAATCTCTAAGCATAGGTCTTAAGTTTTATGTTTTGTTATAAAGGATCCTGGTTTCATTGAAAATATTGGTTTGACATTACTTTTATTTCCGTTATTAGTGTTAGTGTACATATTGTATGATGGTGATAATATTATCTATCACATGCACACAGAATATTGGTAAATCATAATTATACTGAATTTTTCGTATGATTTTCTGTAGACTTTAGACTGTGTTGATTTATTTCCACTTTTTTTCAGAAGCTTTAAAGGTGTTTAGGGATCTTAAGATTTTCCCTTACGTCAGATAACAATTATTGAAATAGTGCTTTCGCGTTTTTTACAAGAGGAGACTCCAAATAACAACAACCTTCAGTCTTCAGGACAAAGCTGTTGACTTTCTGCATAATACTTATTGTTATTAGGCTCAATATCCGATCTTACTTTCTAAGAATAGTATTTACAGTCACCCCACGTACAGTAGTACAATTCATAATATTGGGTAAATAAAAATTTTCATCAGGTAAATATCAAAGAAATATTTTGCTTTGTTTTCTTATTCGTCAGATTTACTTTGTTGTTGTTGTTGTGTGGAATGGTACTATTATTTTATTATCCTTTAAAAAGGAATCCTGGTACTAGCCATCTTTAGTCATAAATATTAAACAGTAAAAGTAATGCCCTTCAAATTAAAGGAGAATGTGTATTGTGGAATACTATTGACGTACAATTAAAAATCCTGCATATTTGTACTAAATATTATATTTTTCATGATCAATGCAAAAAAAGATTAGATTGTAGATAGACATTATTATTTTGCAACTTAGCTATACAGTTGTAGTCCGGCGTTAAATTTAGTACCCAGCTATTTATTTATTTTGCTTGTGAAGAGTCTGATGATCTGAAAAATCTTTTCTAATTTCCTTTACACACGCAGTACACGTGCCAATAAATAAAAAGCAGATTCTAATAGTAAATATTATAATGTGTAACAATAAAGACATTAGATTTTTGCTCAACACGTGACTATATATAAATATAAAAAGCAAATGCGTAATGTATTTATATAAGTATGAGTATAGTATTATTTATATGTGTGATTTCTGTTTGCAGGGAAGCGGGCAACATGTTGACCATCACCTCCTCCTGCGACAGCCACAGAGAGGAGACGGCCCCCAGAATCCTGACGGAACGACCCCCCTCCTGGGAGACAACTACTTGTCCTCCTCTGGACCGGATGGGGATGCAAACTCCGCCGACGGAATGAGTCCGGGCTCGATGACTCACATACGAATGTCCGGCTCCCCGGTCACAACGCCTGGCTCCGCCCCCCTCGGCCTCCCGCACCTTGACCCGGGGAACAACAACAATTCAGAATACCCGGATTTACTTGACTTGCCTCACCGCTCCCAAGAATCTCCGGCGGGAAGCTCCGCGTCCACGGTCCCCGACTCCAGTCGACTAATTCTGCCGCAGCAACTGAACCCGGCTAATTTGTCGGCCTACGACCCGCATAGGAACTCGATGAATTTCAACCCGGGAATGCAAAACCACCCCCTGAATATAGGGCGACCTCATTCCCCGTATGCTGCCAGTGTGGCCTCGTTCACATCTGAGCCCCCTCCGGTAATTGTTCCGCCTGCAAATCGGCCCGGCTACGTGACTCTCCCGAGGAGACCCCGAGTCCCCAGTTGGTCTCCCGCCTACGTGCCCAGCACTCCATTGGCACCCAGTCCCACCGAATCTTCCTCCTCGGCCATGCCCTTCGTCAAGGTCTATCCGAGATACGATAGTTTGGGACCCAGAACCACTGCGGATGGAAGTTCCCGTCTCTCCCTTAACAAAATCGGAGACGGGGGCAATGGGCCTAATTCGGGGATCTACGGCAGCAGCGGAAGTGTGTTGAGTCCCTCTCCTAGTGGGGTGAGCACCTTGGGACGGCCCCCTGCCCTGAGGACGCCAATCCCTTCTCTGCACAGTCCTGCTTCCCATTTGCAATTCGCCCCTATTCAGGAGAACGACGGACCGAGTCCCCCCAACAGTGGAAATAATTCCCAACAGTACTCAACTCCCCAGCCACATCAGAACCACAATCCCCCACGACTCTCAACAATGCCGAGATCCTGGAAGCCATCGGAGACAAAAAAGTCGGCGGCCAAAGCAAACGCTGCCCTGAAAAACAAACCCCTTGCGCTAGCTTCCAGTAGCAACGGGACCCTGGAGAAAAGTCCTGCGAAGGATCATCCTGGCAAAGAGGCCGACAACAATATAAATGCAAATCACAAAAGTGTCAATAAGAAAGTTCCCCCGAAGCCACCACCAAAACCGAATAAAAAGTCCGGGCAGACCAGTGACAATAGCAAGAGCAATGGGACAGGCGCCGGGCCAGCTACGGACACAGATCCTGTGGAGGCTACTCAGTCAGTACAAAGCACGGAAGGGGACGACGGCACCGAAGTCTAAATATGATATTAATTATTCAAGTTTTACTGTTATCTTCATTATATCCTAAATATTTACCTTCTGCAGCCTTATCTACGTATATATTCATCACTCATTAATTAATTACTTATTGCTACCTGTTGTGTAATTAAGTAAATGTAGCTTTTACTATTATTATTATGAAATGTGGTTTGGATTGGGTTGACTGTTAAATACATACGATATACATATAAAAATACATAGAGAAGATTGTTACAGACTTTCGCCATATTTTTGTGATAATGATACTTAGCATAGAGATAAATATCTACTAAACACTTACATATACTTATTATACTAAAACAGAACAGACAAATCCCTGTTTTGGTAGACAGGAAGGCAGAGAATAAGAAGTTCTCAACAATATTCATCATCGTGTATATAGATAATGATAATACAGGTAGTAAATAAAATACTTTGCAATTGTACCGTCTGTGTACTGTGTTTATACAATTAAGGTTTATACTAAATACTGATAGAACATAATTAAGGATACATAATGATAATAATATGACTAATATTCCATATACTCCTTACATATATTCTAATCCTTGAGCGTTGTGTACTTTATACATTTTCCGCATATAAGAAACAAACTATAAAACAAAACCATCATAATCAAATTGCCAATGAAAGAAATATTACCACAAAAACTTTTGTAACGTTATTATGAGAATTGAAGCCCTGAATCTCTTGTGCCCTAATTAAATTCGTATAGAAAAGCAACATAAGACCGATTACTGTTTCAATTTTTTCTTTCGGTGTGCACTAATATGATCAAAAAATTAAATGGCAAACATGCAAATTATTGTAGGAATTTTCAGATTTTATTACATATATGTTGGTCTTTTGATTTTCTAAAATTTCTGTTTCCTTTTGTAATTTAATGTGCTCAGCGAAGATGAGCGTGAAAATTAATTGGATTTTAAATGGGAAAAGTTGGAAACTTATGACGAAAAATCAGATTTACAATAAATTATTTAATCATTATTAAATATTTAAGTGCCCACCTATTTAACAAAGACAGGATTAGTCTTATTGTAATAATTAGATTATAAATTAAAATACAATACATATTGCGTGTATAGATTATATTTAGATGCAATCTTTACAGTTACATTTTGTAACAGTTACACGAATCAAATCAAAATACTATAGGTAGTACTTACATGCTAATGATCAATATATAAGAAAAGTTAAAAACAGGTACATTACACATATTCCATAATTTGGCTAACTAAATACTTAACAAAATAAAATGTGGCATTGAAAGATCCCCTCTTCTATATTTCAGAGGGTAATGCAAAATATACAATGCAAGGTAGCTATAACTAATAGTGTAACTTAAATGTATCATTATAAAATCAAGTCACGACTTCAGTAAGTAAAATATACAGAGATGCACATTTTAATGCAGGAGCAATCCTTCGCTATAATAATTAGCAGTACCTAACTATACAATTAACATAATTACAACTGAAATTATTAAATTGATAAATGACATACTGATGATCTTTCACGATTTGTTACAATTTAAGTGGAGATCTTCTTAAATTATATTTTGATGGTTCATATTCCAATAAATTTTGCATTCTTCTCTGTATTTTGGATTGAACACCTTAACTAACAAAAGCCTTCACTAATTTATTTATGGGGGCATAGAAAAAATAATATGTCGGTTACTTGATTATTTGATAATTTCCGAAATTGTAAAACAATATGGAGGCTACATGTAAATACACGTATGATTATGTTATTTGAGGCTGCTGTTACAAAATATTCGCTTATATAATTTATAGTAAAATTATTATTAGGAGGGGTTCAGTATTTCCAGATCCAGAGAATAAAGATAAGTCTACTTAACCCTAATTAAATCATAAGACGTTATAATGTATATTATATTGCATTTTATTGTAATATATTGTGTGGTTCTATGTATTTGTATTGTATTGCTAATTATTTACTACATAAATGCATGAGCATCCATGACTATAAATAAAATGTGTACATTTCGGTAATAATTAGTTAATTGTTGGAAATACATTTGTTTGTTAGTTATATTAAGGGATTACTATTGACTATTATATATATTATACATAAGGAAGATGTATGACTTACTACATAAAAATATTATGTGTGTAATGAAATTTATGAACTATGAATGTAATTACTATAATTATTATGAGGCATGTCTACGATCCATGCAGACAATGTTATATCGACTATAATATATTATTGACGTATATATTACTATTACTTATGTATAAAAGTAAACTAACAATACATAGCTTACTGATTGCTATAATACTACATAAATAAATAAATGAGGTAAATCTATTGTCTTGATGATATGATACTTATGACGGTGTTTGTTGATGGCAGGATATTTAATATTTATTGAACATTTATTTAGCATCATTTAATGACCCGTATAACGTATCGCGATTGGTAAAGTCATTATATACTAATATGCATAAATAAGTATGTGACCGTTACTACGTAATATACTTATACTATGTCATAAGATAGTAATTACATAACAGAAGAATGATGTCTTTATGATAATACCACTTGTGTGTCTGTAAGGAGTGAATTGAATTATAACATTCAATGAAATTCATTATTATCTATATATAATATGTTATTGAAATATGCATAAATAAATAAACAAATAACTACAATAGAATTCAATCAATTTCAAACAATGATTTTTGTGCATATACACATTTAAATATAACCATATAGTAATTAGTTAATTGACCTAGATGCATTACAATAGTACAATATTTGGAAACTTTAGGCCTGATTCTTTAATAGCCATGAATTGATTTTAAGTCAAAACAAATGCGTTCCAAAAATATCGCCTTTGACATGTTGTGTAACAGAACTGTCAATACACGAGGAAAGTAATCGACACGGATCTTTTCTGTAAATTCATAGTTAGAATGACAAAAGAGCAGGTGAATGAAATTCCTGGAACTTTAGATGAAGTCTCAATTAGAAGGTGTAGCATATTGCATATTATTGTATCCTGCAGGTCATTTGATTGTAAGTCTTATAAATACAACTTTCAGTTCAGAATCCAAGTCTACAACTTCGAAAGCATTGTCATACAAGATTACAACAAATATTTTGTAGAAAATTACGAATTAGCTTCGCTTTTCACGGCAGTGCTCAACCCGGATGGTAGTTGCCGATATCACAAAGGCAGCATTGACCTTGATTTTGCTCCCTTTTTGTTAGACGAAAAAAAGTTTGTCGAAAAAATGAGTAAACTCAGTTCAGCAAAAAAACTGGAAAATGACTGCATAACCCACTTTAGAAACGATCGCATTGAACCAGACAGGATTTATGAAATTGTCGATTTAATCAATCATAAAATTATCTGGGATAGAACAACTGCTAAGTTTCTGGAGCATAATTTGTATGACATTTTCGTATACAACTTTCCATTTCTTTTTTATCTCGGATGACATTCAGCGAATCTGCACAATAGTAACAAGATGAAGATGACGTTATTTTACATGTATTACGACATCAGATACTTTCAGATTCTAGTAGGTACATAGTAGGTATTGGTAATAAACTAAAAAGCATGGAAGAAGATCACCCATTGAAGTCAAACTCGAAATGATTGTTTCTGAAAATATTTAGAAGGTGGAATGTTTCGTCAAACGTAACCTCCAGGCCGCAGTTTTTGGATGCAAAATGCAAACTGCCACAATGAATGGGCTTCTCTTCTCCGATTTTAGTAATGCATATAAACTATGGCTTGAAGTACATATTTGTAGTGTATATTTGTACATATAATAATTTCGTGTTATTTATAAACATTTTACTGTGTTAACATGATAGGCCAACAATTAAGAAGCAATAAATTGGATAGTGAGATAAACAATTTGTATTTTTTAAATATGTTCGAACATATGTTTGATTTAGACGGAGACTCGCATACCTTTCTCCCTTTCGCCAAATGTTTTATTTGCCATTGTCATTATAGCTAAAATATTTTTTAAAATTCAATATTTTCTCTGTTAATAGCGTCAGCTTAATATAGTTGTGTGATTTGTTGCGTGCAAGCGGGGTGACAAACGATACCGTGCAATCCTCAAAATAATATGTAGGTCTTTCATGGTGGACAAAAACATAAACCGTTACAAAACGAATGCAGCCATGTTCTGAGCTAAATTGCTTCACCAAAGTACCTACCAGTTTGGTTGATGAGATGACCATAGTTTAAATGACACATTAGAGCTATCCATAGCATTGACTATTGTATTTGCATGAAATCTCAAATGTCCTCCAATAGGGGGTAAATTAAGACACATAATTGTATTCCTGACATTCTGACGTCAGCAGGTTTCCAATGATACCAATACTAATTACTAATATGTCGCTATTTCAAAATATGTTGAGAGTAGCCATTATTCTGAGGGGGTTTGGTCGACTAACCCCGTCTTCTGCTAGGGTCTCAATTAGTAGCCCAGGAATATGTACAGAAATTTTTAACACGATGTGCCATTCTTTTTTTGAGCTATTGTGGTCACAGACGTACAGACATACATAACATTTTCTCCACTTAATAAAGATGCAATAGTCAAAAAAGAGTAGCGATGAGTTTTACCTAAATACCTACGCCCTAGATATGATCATGTAACATAGTGATTCACATGCAAATATTGTTGCTCTACTCTGCTTCTACGATTAGATAACGACAGTAAAAAGGCAAGTCCCTGTGCAAATCAGTGTTTGGTCACCTATGCTATTGTGCAACACATTGTTTTTCGTGACATGCATTAAAATATCTCATAAGCACACATCAATCAGGAATATAGACAGTAAAGTATAACTCTTACCTTACCTACAAGAAATAACTACCTGGGTATGTATATTATCTCGGGAAGTGCAAATAGAAAGATTGCATTCATCACTGCCTAAAATGTACTAACTAGGAATCAATTGGGCACAGAGATAAAAATGATTAGAAATGTTCCCATAGCGAGCAGTGGTGTTCTTGTTTTGTACCTAATTAGATTATTACAGATTCTGAGCGGTTCCCAATCGCATCAATATTTTTCAATTAAAAAACAATAGCGAAAAAAGAATAACTATGAAGTCTTTTTGCACTTTAATTATTTTGGCACTTACAGTAAATAAATTAGTAGGCCATGAGTCATTTCCTAGGGGACAGCAAATGGTGGATATTTCTCGAACGCGTCTAGTGAGACAATACGGTAACGGTGTTGCTAACAATAACCAAAGAGTGGGACACCAAGATCAAGGATACCAGGAAAATTGCGGAGGAAATGTTTGCAATAATATGCAGGAGAAGTGTTGTCGATCAAATGGACTTTTTGCAAGTTGTTGTCCGTTTGTGAATGGACAATGTTGTGGAGATGCCGGTTGCTGTAATTCTGGACAATCATGTTGCGCAGGAGGATGCTGTGATCTGCCAAATGCAATTTGCTGCCATACATATTGCTGTCCAATGGGTACTCGATGCTCTGGACAAAATGACAATAGATGTATTCCTTTCGGAAGTGGTGGAAGTGGGGCGGTAGCTGGAACCGGTAAGCATATAATAAAATACCATATTTTGAGGAAGAATTCCCTTTGAGAAAAGTTGGATCAAAATGTTTACAAGTGCCTAGGTACATATTAATATTAATTTAATACATGATAAAAAAGATTTACAAATACTCATGAAGTAGTGTAAATAGACACTAAATAATATACTGCTACCATAATAAAGCTGCGTAATATATTCATTAATCAAAGTAGGCAGATATGCTATTTAAACTATTATTTATCTTCTGGTACACTTTTAACACAACTGCTTTGATACATCCGTTTATCCGTTTTGCGATGGGCTATTGTTAACTTCATTAACACTAGTCGTACCAAGGGTATTATCTACGGTGTGATACCAAAGGGGACACAATTGTGCCCAACATGCAAAAATTACACGCAATACCAAAGGGG
>JAQFYC010002741.1:0-23936 GCA_034694165.1 Tomocerus mixtus | reverse complement strand
ACGTTCAATATGAACAGATGCGAATCAAGCGCGCGTCCGTCTGATTCATATTCTAACCATTGAGTCCTCCTTAAGCATTTGGTTATAAAATGTAGCAAGCAGTCACATTGAATGTCATTCACACAAGGTTTATATTAGATAGGTCAGGGCCCGTTGTATTTGGAACTGTTTACCCTTATTTATCTATTACCGCAAATAAAGTGAAGCGTTAGGGTAAGTGGGCATTGATCAATTAATTACTTAGGATTCAGCTTATTTTAGTATTTCCTACAAAGGTATCATCCTGTAGTTCCATTAGTTATGAAAATCAAATATTAATGCGTGAATAATTATTTAGACGAAAGGGCTGAAACGCTTTTTGTATGTATTCCGCTCATATCTTCCTTTAAAATACTTATTTATAAATTTTGAAGCCAGTTTTAAGAATTTAGCAACAGCTATTGTAAAATTCTGTATGACAAAAGTAAACTACATTTAAAAGAGAATGAATTTGCACTGCAGTAGTAAGTTGGCCTTGTCGCTACACAAAAATCAATGGATAATGCTAAACATGTTTCCCATGTCACATAATTGTTACGTAATAAATATATGCCAACTAGTAAACTTTCTCCTATTGCACCAGATAAACTAAATCCATTCCACTTCTTATCATTCATCAGAATTAAGTACCTACTTAGGTATGCAAATCTATATTTCATGGTGTGTAATAGTAAATAATTACGTGTACAAGTGTGTCAAATATGTGTACATATGCTTTATACACTATCAGCCTATGCTAGGAGAAATTGAGATATTCTAATAAAATAAATGCCAATGTGACCTAAATAAATGTAATATTCTACTAATATCTCTGCCTATACAACCTACTTTCACTTTGCTAAACACAACTTGCAAAATTATAAGTTCTATTACACTTGCCATGTCTATTATAGAATTAGCAACGTTTGCATCATATTTAGGGTAAATGTGTTCTCCGTAGGTCTATTTACGCAGTTTTTATTATTACTTAATATTGCCGACTACTACAGTTATTATAATGACATTGTTTGTTGTTTCACGAGATAAGTTTTTGTTACTGGATAATGATCCTAATAAGGTTCACGAGTAGAAAATATTGATTAAATTACCCACGTAAAATTAGTTTTAAGCGTAGGCAAAACAAAAGCAAAAATATAATGAACGTTTCCTGGAAAGAGGATTAAAATTAGTATCGTGTATTTACTTTCAATTCCTATTTATGAATATAATTACACGTGTACTTAATTGTTACTCTTAATAGAAATACTATTTAGGAAAACTTTTATTTTATAACATTATAATGAGCGTTGACGTTGGCGTAATGTGAATTAAAATGACACAATTCTTCATCAAAGCAAATAATGCTTATTGCTCTCCCAGATATAGTGATAAAATAGAGATGAGATGACGTTTTCCAAACTTACTTTATTAACTAATAATACTGTTTCGGGGTTTTCCATATTCTACTGTACTAATTAATAATATTGTGTAATCAGCTTAAATGAAGTAGACAATAAAAATTTAACTTGGAAAGCAAAAATGCACGATCGAGTTTTGAGCAGGTGTCAGCGCTGTGACGTTGACAGTATGTCGGCAAAAATGTCTAATCAATTACACGAATGGGCATTCTAAATGTATTTTAAGAATTCATAAAATATCCTGCATCGTGCTCTGAAGACTCTGTACTTGTATTGTTTCTAGTATTACTTACTTGACATAATTTCCAGCCGAAGCCCTTAATTAACTTTATATAATTGTGCGGTTAGGTTTCCAGCTTTCAGTTTTACTAATAGAAGAGGCGTCAGCTCCGCGCCCAATCGGGGCTTCCCCTCAAATAATATATTATAGTATTAGCTAATAGTCTATTCTTCTGTCTAGACCTAGATTCCAGATTCTAGATAATTGCAGAGTCGCCACAACAGTTCAAAGGCTATTACATAACATCTGCTCATTCACCGTACCCATACCATACCACAATTCTACCTATTCATGCCATGCCCTTTTACATTTGCAGGTAGTAGGCACCGCAGATGGATAGAACACAATCGGGGTTACGAATTATTATGGAATATCCGCAATCCCACAAAGCATTAGCACATCGGGCAAGCTGATTTATCAAACGATAATGTCTTTCACAGCCCTACTTTGAGCAATTATCTGGAATATCTTGCTTAACTATAACTTGTCTAGTTTATGTAAGGTATTAGTATGCGGCCGGCACAATTAACAATCCTTTAACTTTGTAAATAGATATATATTTACTTCAATCAACTAACGTACTTATGGAAATGATTATATTATTATTATTCTAAATTGTAGGAAAACATTAGTGTCTATACTACAAAGATTGCTCTTAAAACAATATACTTTTACACTTATTTACATTTTTAGTTTAATAAAATGCTTAAAATTCATTTTGGAAAGGCCCAAGGCCCTAAACGCAGGTCATAGGGAACCACGGCCAAATTAACCTCTAAACATAACATACAACCTCTGGGTATTCGCAATACATAAAATAATTACGCAAAACTGCAAGCGGAGCTAGTATGTGAATACATACTTACTTAAGTAATAATAAATGGAATGGAATTAATATTGGTAAGGCAAGCCGGCATGAATAATGAGCCCTTAAAAGCTCTTTCATGCACACTAATGGCAAAGCATTTATTCTGAACACGAGTCTGCTGTTAGGCACAATTGCATAGTAATTATTGGTGGTGAATACAATAATTAATAATAATGGTCTGCTTGTTGCATAATAAAAATATCGTATTCCCATTCCCAATTTTCGCATATCCACAAAACTGCTTAGCATTCATACTCCAAGTGGCCATAAATAGGAAATCTTTATTTATGAATTTCCACCTTCCTCCCCAAGGTGAATGTGAAGAGCTTTTGATTCAAATGTAGGAAATGAAAATGATTTTGAACTGTTTCCAGTTCAATTTGTTAGGATTCTTTGAAGAGTATTTATGTGGTAACAGGGATGACATAGTAAATCTATATTTTTAAATTGACGGAGAAGAAAGGGTATCTATGAATGTATCTATGAGTTGACTATCTATCTATATAGCAAGTAATAAATAGTAGAACATAGAGTTAATATCTACAGATATCTAGATTCTAGATTGTAAATAGAGAGTGAGTACATACTTTTATGTAATCATGCTAGCTATCTCCATCAGTAGTAGCTCCAAGAATAGAATGTGGCTTTGTTATACAAGAAGAAGATGGGAAATCAATAATTTGTGTGTAGTGGTATATTATCTCTAACAAAGTCTAGGCCTACGCTATAAGGGAGAAAGGAGAAAGGTGTATTATGGTGAAAGTTAACGTAAGCATATAAGTAATACTAATGTATAACATATTATGTATACCAACTGTAGTGTGCTGTCGGTTTTCATGTCTACTGCCAGACCAGGCCAGAGTTAGAGGAAAAGAAGCAAAAGCAGAGCAGTGAGCAATTCCCGTTGCTTCTGGAATATCCAAAGGAAAGGAAAGCTAAGGATGGATAAGTCCAAGTCCATCAGAAGAAAGGCAGACAGGTTCAGTGCCCGTCAAGACCCATCACATGCAAATTGGAAGCATAGAAATTGCAAAGCAACCGATAATTTATTTTATGTCTTTTCCAAAATTGGCACATTCAAAAATGGGGCGAATTATACATAGTTTTGAAAAACATTTAGCACTTACTTACTACTAATTTTTACATGAGCTAAATATTCTGCAGATATTTGTATCATTTTTTATTTTAAGCGTGTTATGGTAAAAACAGTTTACATTTATTCAGCTGTTAAGTTATACTGGATTTTTTGACAAAAAACCTTTGAATTAGTATTTTTTGGCCTCACAATCAGATCTGATTTAGTTTTGGGGACCTTAGAAAATGTGTAGCTTAATATTCGATTAGATTCATTTTATTAATTAGTATCACAGGTGTCTAGTTTCAATTTTTGATGGTTTGTAGCATTTTAGAAAATATTTTCGGTTTTTATGTGGTAAAGTTATAAAGTAGGGATCTTGACGGAGATTGTATAGACAGGGAAGGGAAAGCAGACAGAAGCGTTAGTATAAGTAGAGTAAGTAAGGTAAGTAAGCAAAAGCAAAGCACACGATGCTAAGGGAAAGCAGCCGATCCAATTCGACAAGGCATGTCATGCCACTCATGCCATGAGCTTTCCTTCCCGTCGTAATTGCCAAATAGAGCATTTACCTTTACTGTTGTAGTTCTACATGACTCTAATACAGTTCCTCTACTTATAAAAGATAGACGGACGGAAAAGGTAAGGTCTTTCTCTCTTTACAATTTACTTACGTGAACGGTGAACGTAACGTGAATGGTGAACTGAACGTGCTGCGTGAGCCTAGCCAAGCCAGACTCTGACTATTTGTTAGCTCTGGGCACATGCATTCGTAATATAAATCGCTATGACATGGCATTGCATTAGATTGGCATCCCATACTAAAAGAGACAAGACAAAGTAGACAGGCCTGAGCACTTTCCTTACTTTACCTTCTTACTAAATATTCAATTTTTCTGAATTTCTCATGCACATGTTTATTGAGTCATTGCCATTACGTCCTTATATGCATATTTACTAATAAGTACTAGTACACATACTTACATACTTATATAACTATAAAACACATACACAGTATTACTATTACACAGTGATATACTTATCTATTTATTATGCAACACGTATGTACATAGATATTATAAGGAATAATAACTATAACAGGAAAATGCTCTTATTCTTACGTTACTTCTAAACTAACTTCTATGTACTTGTGTGCAGACATACTAAATATATTGTATAATAGAATATAGACCTACTTTTGATAAGTGTTATGGTTATGTAATAGTAGATACTATCTTAAATGCGATTCAATGTTCCTATCCAATCCACCTACAAAGTATGTAACTATAATATTATAAAGCAGTATAGTGGATGTGATGTGATATGAATACTTCCTTTCGATAAGATAGAGTAGAATAACTTTGTCAATAGATTTCAGTTTATCGAATTTGACTACCTCCTCCATATTATAGCCTTTAGTTCATTTTCATTTCAGCTTTCCTCCTTTTCCCTACCAATAATGTTATCCGAGCGTGTACTATATAGGTACATACATGACTAAATCCAATTCACAATTCGTCAGCAAGAATTCTGTAGCACAGATAGTGTTTCCTACATATCTACTGGTATATAAATATCATGCATACTTAAGTAAGACTTTTATTTACCTAGGTTAGGTACAACCACTCATGAGTCATAGTATAACTAGGTAAATAAGCATGTTAGTAGCTGAGCTTACTGCTTACCTAACTTCTTTATCAATTTAAAGCTGAAGTTTCACAGAAACCAAAACTACTCTTCCAGCCACACTAACTCAAAATCAGAACATGACAAATCAGCAAAGTGAAAGCGAGTGCAAATATTTTTTCTTATGTGCAATGTGCACTTACATACACACAAAACTGCAAATGTTTAAGAACATTTAAAGTCTAAATAAGAGACACAAGAAGAAGAAAGGATCAAATATTTAGACAGGGAAAGATTTTACGTAGCCTTTCACGATCGTCAAAGACACTGTTTAATTTATGAAAGTTTATAATAGTATCAATACATGAATAATTGAGGTAAGTAGGTATGTATAAATTACCATAGGTCAAAGTAAAAATGCTTAACATAGGCAGATTACTTAATTTTCCTTACTCTATTGACTTTTTTGCAAATGCCTTGGAATATGTCTTTATTTTGCATACCTTGAAAGTGTGTAGCACTTTTTTGCTGAGTAAACTTTATTACTTAATTTTGTTAACTAGCTCTGTTAAATACTGTGGTAGATGACCTTAGTAAATTTAGGGAGAAATTACGGCTTCCAATTATCTTTATCTGCGAGGAGTTCGTATTTCTGTGTTACAGCAGCAGTTGCTCTGATTTTTGTTATAGTGAGTAGGACATGCACAGCTAATTTAGGCAAGCTCTAGTAATGCTGAATTCTAAGCAGTAAATATATAAATGGACATTCTGTATGACCATTTTAACGGAGATGTTCCTTTTGTAAGTACTACGTTTTAGCATTCACGTAGCATTATGGCAGGCTAATTGTGAATGAGTCAATTTGCTAAAACCCTGAACTTTTTATAGTGCAAACTAGTAATTCACACATTATACGTTGGTAGATCTTGCATGACTTGCCTCTTGCCTGTAATCATTTACTCACTGCTACACACGGAAGCAGAGGCAGGAGATTCACAAACAAATTACTTAAAGTCGGTACTCTGCCTACCTGAACCTATTACTTAGGTAGGTTGTAATAATATTATTTCTATGTATGCTACAAATAATCCAACACGAACATCAATAATCCCACTCCCACAAATGTATTGTAAGCTAATATTAGGCAGTTTAAGGCTATAATTACTATAAATGGAGTTTACATGCATGAACTGCTTGCTAACTGTTACAAATATTATAAATTGTTTACTTTTGAGGTTAAGAATGATTATGATCTCGTGTAATACCGTATTTCACTGTAATTGATTTAAATTCCAGCAGATTTAGAAACAGGAATCCTTCCTGATTCCTATTGCTATTGTATTTATTGCTTAAGAGAAATGGTAAACAGGATTTAGGTGTCTAACTGTACATATTATGGTAAATTATTAATTACCAAAGTTCAAGGCATTCTTTAAGATGGAATATTTTTCGGTTTAAATATTTTAGTACATACAAATGGGGTTAAATTAGTGTAAGTACACTTATTGATTAACTAAAATACATTTGAGACCCGAAAAGACAAAACAAACTTATCATTTTAGTATTTATTAATAAATTATTATGAGTACAGATAAATATATATACATATATTATATCTATCTACATACGCATTAAAAGAAATGAATATAGCTTGCAATTATGCTTAATGAGTTTATATCGCCAGTTAATAGAATATTACGTTCCATATAAATTCTCACAGCACAGTAGGTACCAATATCTACATAACTACATATATTTGTGTATGTGTAAAGTATAATGCGAATGTAACCGAGCAAACAAAGTTTTGCCAACTTTACCCTTCAACTTAAGTTGGATATAAATTCAATGCCTTTTGCATACTATTGTTGTGTGTAGTAAATTACAGAATTAAATTATGTTGCGGTTTTTCTGCCGTACATGTGGTTATCCTAAATAAACCAGTACGAAGGTAAAGCCAACTAACAAGTGTACAAAATCTACTTTTATATGCTAGCATTTAGCATACCATACCACCTACTTGTTATATTTAGTTAGGTAGTATATATCGGTTGTATAGTCATGACATGAGTTGACAGAAACTGCTATACTTAGCATGTTACATAATAAAGTAGGTAATATATAAGCGGGTAAGGTAATTGTGATTTTATCGATGCACTAACAAGTGCGTGTGAAGGTGTAATGCAAGCTGCGAACTTGCGTAAAGAATAGCAAACCAGACCAACCAACCTTCCAGCGTATAAGCCGTATGTTTGTCACATTTTATTTTGGCAATTTAAGAAATTATTGCAGTAGGCTCGAGCCGCTCCACATTGTGCAATATAAAGGAGACCAGCATTAGTAGCTATATAAATATTTTGTATGTACGTATTTAGCAACGTAGTGTATTATAGTGCTTACTACATGAGAATAAGAATGACTGCTCTTTTTCATGGCCATTCTTAAAAGCGTTTTAAAATTTATTATTAGCTTTTGCAATATTTGTATTGTATAATATGTGGTACACAGTTGCCAGTTAAATTTAAACTGTGTAGGTATATTGATCTGTAAAACCATGTTAGATGCATGTGTAATGTATATTGATCTAGGACCATAACTCCCATCAGGCATGAGATCCCTTACCACTTTTTAACAAAAGAAAAATTATGTATTCTACTGCAAAAAGGTACTCAACTTTGAAAAAAGTCGGAAAAATACAAAAAGTACTATATAATAATTTTTATAACTGAAATACTATTCAATATACCGAGGTTCCCCAAATTCATTTTTAAAAAATCACGTAATATTAGTAGTTTTGTAAGCGTTACTAATCTTGCATCTTAATAAGCGAGCGGTTGCTATAAAAATGAAAGCTTACACCTAGCAGCTAGTGGAATACATCCAAATATACTTTTGCCTTGTGGTACAATGTGTCTTCAACTTATTGCACTAGTTTTGTCGACAATATTGTACTATGCGTTGGACATGATTGCAAAGTGCAACAATACCCTATACATTTTGCATATAATAGATTACAGAAAAAGCTTCAATATTCCTGTAGATATAAATAAACCATACATACCCACTACTCACACTACCACTTGGATAAACGAGAAATGTTTCGCATTTACTGTAAAAAATGCCAAACTATATAGTCACGCACACAACAGCTGAATGGAGTTTCTAAAATGTTGTTAATAAATAAATAATTTGGTTGGTTGGTGGTAACCAACCATACTGCTGTTTACCAGATCAACCAAGACCACACAATGTCTAACGAATCAAAGAAAACATGTAGGAAGTATAAATGGAACTCACACTCATACAAACATTTTATATTCCATACAGACTATTCTTTATTGTGTAGAATGAGAAAAAACAATTGCCATTTCTATTTCCATGCATGCCAATGCCACAGGCTTGAATACAAACATCCCATCATTTTTAATACCTAAATTAAGATACCCTATTGCTTTACTCTACCACTTTATAGCGATAATCGCATTTAATGTTTACTCCTGACGCATACGAAACAGCCATGCAAATGCCCCGTTTAGTTATTTAGTGGATTTGAGTCCAAGTCTAGTATTGCAAAGAAAATTGGCGAATGAAGTATTATTAAGCCAGTTTGCTAAAAGTAGAATTGTACAATATCTGCGGAATTATGCCCTATGCCGCTACGTAATACAGGGTTGGCATTCAAGAGTAATATTTTGAATATTTCATAAACCACTTAAGAGACAACCTTTAAACTTGGACGCTACTGTATTTTTTCAAGGTATATGGGTAATGCCGACACTATTCACAGTGCAAAATTGAGATATTTGTAGTTTAACTCTTCTTCTTGTCAATATAAGCGTATATTATTGATAGTCAAAAGTTCTATTCGCAAAATGGGCTCCGAATTCTGTGACTGGAAAGCTAAACCCCCGAAATACACATCCATCTAAATAATCTCTGATATTGGACTCTGATTTTGTTTCTATTAGTCTCTTTCCCTATAGATATAGTAAATCGTAGCATTTTTATTCTCATTTTGGAATCACGGCATCAGGTTACCTATTTGTAGCGGTAATTGTCTCTGTTGTTGGTATACTTTGGGAAAAATAAGTTTGCAAATCCCTTTAAGTACTTAGTGAAAGCCCTGTGTGTTTAAATAGAGTCTATCAAGGATAGACAATAGGTGTAATAATATAATATAGTCTTCTTCTACTTCTATGCACAACATAATATAATCTCTTTCTCTATAGAGAACATAAAACTTTGCTACTTGAGCAACAGCAAGGAACATAAAATGATTGCTGAAACTTACTTAGTTGCTAAATCCTTTGGAAAACTCCTAACGCACGAATTACGTACAAGACACAACACAAAGTTGTATTTTATTGGAGTAGGTATTAGGTACCTTACTTTAGTGACCCATGTTTTACTACCCAGCTGTTACGTGTTTCCTACTGTATGTATTTATATTACGGAACGGAGGATCATAATATTCTAACAAGAGAAGGTAAAATCATCGAAGTTTAATGTAGTATATTATCTAGTGCATGTAAGGATGTCGAATTTAAGGATCCTTGACTGGTAACTTCATGAAAACTAGCAAAACTAGTGATAAGACACAGCCAACTGTCAACTGGTGAGGGAAATAGGTAGCACCATCCTAATATCAGTAGAATATACTACACTTTTACATGAAAAAGTAGTATTTGCGTGATGTTACGTTGACGTAAGGGTATTTCCGTATTTCTCAGTGATATGATATGATGTTACAAGTATGTATTACACAACAAAACTGTGAACTAGCACGTGCAACTGTTACAATTCGTGATCATAGTTGTGATCGTGAATATGGTAGTCGTGTGCGACGAGAGGAAACTAGTGCAAGTCTACTTATGAACTATTTATGTATGCATATTCCTTCTTATTCTTATTCTTACTGCCCTGGAGAAATGCGTAGCCAGTTTGATGGATAGAACGTGGTTAAGGACGATACAAAGGAAAACGGATATTATTATGACAGTTTTTTCCTATTGTATCCTTCCTCACAATTCATATTTATTAGGTAAGCGTCGCTCCTACGTATATAGCAGTTAGGTATTGGGTATAATATGTATAGTTTGTACTATGCCAATGCAGGGATAAATAAATATAGTTTAGAAACTCAGAGAAAGACGTAATATTAGTATGGTTCTATTATATTAAGCAGAGCTACATTGTAAATGAGCACGCCCTTAAGTAATATCACTGTAAGATATTATTGCACAATAATATCTTATAATGCTGGTTAGAATACAATTTATTTTTAGATTTTAAATCTTGTGCACACGAGCGTTATGCTTTTCAAAACAATTTTTACAAGCCTTAAGTCTTGCTTGAAACATTAACATTAAGTTAGTGCATGAAATACTATTTACAAGTTGTTGTAAATATACTATTTCACATTAAAACTGAACTTGCAGCATAGTATATTAAAAGGTAAATAAGCCTACGGTTAGTTTACGGCTTGTGAAAATAGAGAGACGTGAAATTGCTTGTAGGGGCATACTTTATAAATTAGACCGTAGGGCATCAAGACACCTATGTATTGTCCAGTCTTAGTACACGATTTCAAAAACGTTTTTATAAATTTTAAATTCTAAAGTATTCGTATTAGAGTTTTCTGAAAATATTACAGTGTAATTAAAATACTTACAATTTAATAGACATGCCAAAAATACATATTAAATAAATAAATATATTGGACTACTGTAATGTTGAGATATCAAAAATAAGAGAAAATGGCAACAGTTTATAATATGATTTAATGCGTATACTAATAATGACAATAATGACGCCATGTTAAAGTAGAAATTCATAGAACAATAAATAATAAGTCAAATCGTCATTTATTTTGCGGTAGTGGCGAAATATTAGATTTGAAAGTGTTTTTCCTATTATTTATCCTATAGATAAATACTGGAACGATGTAGGCGCACATATGTATAGTGTAGTAGTTATCAATACTAAAATCATTTATAGGCATTTATGAATCACTACATATATTACATATACATAATATTCACATTGACTCCCAATTCAATTAGAGATATGAAATGACATTGCTAATGAAATTGACAAAGATTGTATAAACGAGTGGGGCCATTGACACAGCGAAGTTTCAGAATGACAAAAGTACATTATACGAGATCTCCCGTTATGTATTTCACTCACATAGTACATAATATATCATTGCATTGTGCTCAGGACAAACATTAGAGTAGGAAGCCTTAGGACGGCTAAAGGTAGCTACAATAATGCATTTAGGTAGTTATCACCGTACTATTTGCTGGAAATAGTAAATAAGTAGTATTTGGTAACATTGCATAGGAATTTACTACGAAATGCTAGAAATCGTAAACGATATGTGCAGTTGTCTGAAATCATTTACTGATTGAATGAGTAAGAATGGGAAATAAATGTGAATGTATATAGTGAATGGGAGTTTTTATGAATGAATTGATACCTACTGTATTATATTAATGTACTTATACAGGTATCTAGCATCAGCATACAATAAGGGTAACCTATATAATATTACGAGAAGTAAAGAAGTTTATATTACATCATAACATAAAATAACGATCTATCCATTTAGTAGAAGATCACGTTAACGACAAAAATATAAGTGAAGGTTTTTACTTTATCGTTTGCGTTGTGGGTTTGCGACATTCAATGAAGACTGTTTATAAATTGAAGGAAAGGAAAGATCATCAAAACCTGAGATGTGTGCTATAGTTATTTATCTGCAAATCGTCAACCGTAGTGTAGCGTAACATAAATACTATTTCGTTTCCTAGAATTCGCATTCGGCTCTCCGTACGTTATGCATGCCAGTCATTCATTCATTTAATTTACTACGATTTCATTCACTTTTTTACTATGTTACAATCTCATTGTATTTTGTAAATATAAATCCACTCAACCTACCCTAATAACCATTGACTATTTCCAAGTAAATGAAAGGAAGAAGGTAAACTCTACATAGGTAATACCTAGATTCCTAGGTAATAGATACTTGACATTGACTGGTAATATTATACAGTAGTTTTATATTTCTTATTGTTACCATTTCGTATTAAATAAAATATATGTATAAGGTATTTTCATCCGCATCAGGAAGTATATTATGTATATTAAACCAAAATAAAAGAGGTATAAATGTAATATAGCTTAAACTTGTCACAACACAATTAAAAAAACATCTAAACAAGTACTTTCGTAGATTTTATATTTATACCTTTTACCTGCCTATATTTATATTAATTTAATTCACGAATTTTTTGCTCTTTAAGTTAATTGGATTAAAAACTGAAATACTCAAAATTAATTGCTTTCCAATGTATGTGTGTATAATTAACAGTAAAAATGATCATTTTTTAACGAATTTATTAACTTTTTTAACTTTTTCCATAGTGAAACACATTTTTGCGAAAATAATATTCGGCAGTCAAAGAGTGGGTAAGACGGTAAGGTCCTATTTTTGTTGCAGATCTACCTTAGATACAGTTGCATGATTTTTTATTGATTAAATGGCAATTAATGCCAAAATATTTGCACTCATTTTACATTAGTATGCATTACTGTTAATAATAGTACACTAAATAAATAAAGGTCTAAAATTTTCTTTCCTATCGTGTATTGTTGCTTGGATATGTTGGAGTTATAGTGTCCGTGAGGAACATAGGTACGGTGAGTGGTAGGGAAGGGTTTTAGATTCCGTAACTCTCCGTCGCAATGCATAGAACTTTTCTGCACGCTGTATGCTAATGGACGACTACCTGTTTACTCTGTGACAAATCGTTAGTTTATAAGCGTAGTTTATATTATAGTAAGTAGGCAAAACGTGATATGAATTTTTCATTTCGTTGTCCGTTCAGCCTTTCATGCATTTAATGCCTAACAATGAGCATCTACGGACATCAGGCAGAATTGTTTATTTATTGAAGCGTTCCTGAATAAAAAGAGAATGCATGATGTTATTTTAATTTGTCATGTAATTCTACTTCATCCTCATCCTACCACTAGATTGCTATAGATATAATTACCAACATAAGCATATAGTATAGAAATGTGTTCACATTAGATGTTTACAAATAATAACCTAAAATATGTTTGCTAAATACTACAAGAAAGGGGGCGGTTTCCAATACTAATTACACACTTTGTTGTGTACATGTAGTATGTATTTGTTATCTGGTGGAATTTGAAATACACTATATCTAGCTTAATTTATATGGAATTTCACAAATGACACGTTTAAAGTGCAGATTCACATTTTTACCGTAATAAATACTTTATTTTATAATCAGAAATTGAAGTGTCACAAGTGTCAGAATTTGGGCATTGTAAATCAATAACTTATGAATAGGGCTGTAAATTAACGATAAAATACTAGTATCATATCAGTAGTGCAAAAAAATTTAAATGTATTTAATTCCAACTGGTCTGAAAGTTATTAAATTGCCATAGTTTACTGATTAATTACAATACTTTATAAAAAATCTTATTATCTTCGCACCAATTGTTTTAGATTCATAAACTTCA
Organism: Tomocerus mixtus; assembly: GCA_034694165.1. NCBI lineage: Eukaryota > Metazoa > Arthropoda > Collembola > Entomobryomorpha > Tomoceridae > Tomocerus > Tomocerus mixtus. Next base: position 10,092 of record JAQFYC010002741.1, on the reverse strand, counting down.
AAAAATACCATAAAAATTGTAAGTTGTCAATTTTGTACATAGAAGAATAACATGAATTTCAGGGTTCAGAAATCTTTTTAACTAAATATTTACGTAATATTGATTTAATTACGTACTATAAATAGAGAAGAAGCACACGATTACAAAAATGTCAAAGTAAGCAATGAATTATATATTAAATAACTATGCGCTTAAAAATTTGATGTCCTACAAAGGTCAAAGTGAAAATTTTTAGATTGCAGCAATAGAAAATGTTGGGAGGATAATACGAAAACATTATAAAAAACTACATCAGGAGGAAAATGTGTGAAGAAAGGACACATATTATGGCATTAAGTTGGTATTAGAGTATATGGAGTATATATATACATTTAGTAAAAGTAAGTAAAGAAATATGAATCCAAACTATAATGGAAATAAAACAATTCAGACTGTGATTACGATTCTATATTTGTACATATATTACTAGTAAGTCCTGATGTATGTATATGCATGCTGTACATATAAATTAAAATAAATATATCTTGAACATACTCCCAGTGTTCATTATCTGTCTATTTGGTATGATGGTAGTCTCTGAACAAAATTTTAGGAAAAAACAATAGAAGATAGCATGGACACAGAAGATCTATATAAATGCAACTTATTTTTTATAGCAAATGCTCACGAATGCCATTGCTATTGAATTGAGCCCAAAACGCCAACTACCTCATTAAGACATTAATCTGTCGCTTACAACGCCTACTACTGTTTCAATGCCAAAAAAGATACCTATCTGTTGCAACTGTTGATTCCAAAAGAGCATTCCAACATTCATACTAACTTTGCGACCTTAAAGCTTCAGTATTCAAAGAATTAGAGTAGTTAGGAGTAATAGTACTATAGAAAGTAACAAGTGCCACAGTGATATCAATCAATATCTTATTATCTGCTTTCACCAATAGAAAAAGTACATCTGATAAGGGTAACTCAAGGGGTAAGAAAAGTAAAAGTGCTCTCATGTTGCGAGATATCAATTCGCCCCGCTCACAAAATAACACATTAATTAGCTTAGCTCCTAAGTTTCTTCGTTCTGGCTTGGCTCGGCTGAGTCTGAGTTTTCTGAGTAAGTTTAGTAACATTTGTATAGGAATGGAATGAGACTCAGACTCAGCTCAGTCAGTCCAGCGAGTGCCGCTTTTGGTTTTGTGAAATCGGACTCGGGGACTTGTTCTGCTTTCCCGGAGCGACATGACATAGATAGAATATCATAGCACATCAGAGCATAACAGAAGTAAGAGAGGGAAAGAGAAAGCCAGAGGAGCACGAGGAAAGCGGGCTAAACTGCCATACAGAATACAGACTATGAACTCTACTATGCACAGCGTGGCATTACACCAGGACTTAGAAAGCACTACACTTACACTACACTAGCTATCGTAGTCAACGAACCGGCCAAGCCAAAGAAAGTGCAGTTTGAGACACAGGAACCAAGAAGGAGGGATATTATGCTACGCCCGTCAGTTGCTCACTAGACTTTCTCTAGCTGTTGTTATCCTACTACCACAAACGAACTAGTAAATACTATGTGAGCCTCACATCATATCATAGTAAATAACACAGACTATTTGTACACACATCAGTCAGCTCAGATCAGAATCCGATTGAGATCCAGATCACCACGATATATTATGCTGGATAGACTTACTACGTTAAAGTAGCTACTACTTAATAATAGAGAGGCAGGACAGGACAAGACAAGACACACGCACAGGTAGATCCATAGAAATAAATAGGGGAGGATATTCTCGCAAGTACAAATAAGAACTAGAACAGGATGATGGGCAATATGAGGAGGAATCACAGAAGACATTCAGAGAGAAGAAAGAGAAAGCAAAAGTAGTTTTTATTTAGAGAAAGTGTGGGGAGAAAGCAGAAGGGAAAGTGGAGCGAGCGAAGGAACGAACGAGCTGGAGAAGAAGAGACTTTGATTTGATGTTGTCTTACCGCTTTAAGGGCGGCCAGTCGGTCTTTGGTCATGTCTTGGGGCGGTGGTCGGAGGCTCTGTCAGTGGCCTTCCCTTGCCTCTCCGTCCATAAAACCCTCAACGAACCAGAAAAGGAACTAGAGGCAAATCCGCCACTTGACCAGTACCAGTACCAAGGAAAAAATCGATACTCCCTTCATTGACGGCTCAACACACACTACACAGACTACACACTCTGCCGAGCCTCAACAACCTCAACTCACGAAACTCCTCTATTGCTCTTGCAGTCTGTCTGTAGTCTCTTTGTCGTATTCCTAGTACTCCTGTCTGCCTGCCGTTGCTCTTGCTCTTCGTTTGCGTTTCCTCTTCGTGTGGGCCTGCCGTAAGTAAGTACAAGTACAGTAGTACAGTAGACAGTAGACAGTAGAGCAAAAGTAGATAAATAGGTAAGGTACTGTACTTCGGCTACCTTTCCCTCCTATGTACAAATAGGCTAGAAGACTTTCTCCTTTACTTTTACTACACACTACTACTGTACATGTACACACACATACACATTCACAAGAAGTAGAAGAAGCTAGCTATGCTAAGCTAGCAAAGCAAACTCCTTCCCTCGACGTCGTTTCCTCGTTCTTGTTCTTGTTCTCAGTCCTCGTCGCTGTTCCGACGTCGTCGTGGCCGTTTCCAGCAGACGTGTACTGTACTCTACGTACACTAAAGTAACGTAACCTCAGTCTACAGGCTATACTAAGCTAAACTCAACCCGTTGTTAGTTGTTACTGCTGGAAGGAGAAAACTCCGAACTCGGGCACATAAGAATTTCCTACGGGAAGTTAGGTAAGAAGAGTAGTGTAGTAAATATGTAGAAGAGCGAGAGAGCGGGTAGTCTTCGCAAGTATTTAGACTTTTAGAGTATCTGGAGCAGTAGGAGATAGACCAACATTCAGTTTAGTAGTATTTATGTGTACACAGGATGAACTTACGAAGAAACCGAATCTGGAGGAGGGAGTCGATATCTTTTGTGTACAGTATGATGTTTGTAATGTAGAATGGAGACAGAAGTATCGTAAGTTATGTAGAATGTGGAGCTCCTTTCTTGTCTTGTGTTGAGAGATTGTAGTAGTAATTGTAGTAGTATCTCTTCTATGAATTCCTATGTCCTTCCTTCTTCGTGTGTTCAGATGAGTTGTAGCAGCGATCCAGCGCGGAGTCGAACGTCCAAAATAATTCCAGAGCACATGCACAAGTGGAAATCTGGAAATTCTGTGGAAATGCAGACCAAGTGTGGTGTGTATTTCTGTTTACAATTACTTACAAGACACACTGCTCTACTTTTCTACTTACCAATGTAATATCCCAGTTCTTTAGAAACTCTTCCTAGATAAGAAGGACGACGAGAAGATCCAGTCACAGAAAACAGGATTCTGGAAATAAATTCACTCGGGAAGAGTCCAGAGGAACAAGACAGAGCTGCCCAGCAGCCACTTCGGACAAGATAGTTCAATTGGCTTGGCCAGGATCGGCCCCACTCAGTCACAACGTCAACGTCACGATCACGACAACAAACACTAACTCACGGACGTCACCACCCGTCCTGTCTTCCCTGGACAGCTTCGTCTGTCCTAGTGTCTCCTAAACTGGAAACGCACAAATACAGTATACTGGATTGTCCTGGACTAAACTGGACTGAGTTTCTTGTCCTGTTGGCTCGCCGTCGCAAATCGCAATTCGCAATTCGCAAACCCTAACCTCCTTCCCTCCTCACCTTTCCTTTACGTTACGTTACGTTACGTTACGTTAAGTTACGTTTGTTTTTCTACGTTTGCTTACGTTCAGTTCAGCCAGGAGTCAAGATTAGTAGGATTTGGATTGCATATGTAAATATAGTTTGTTTTTGTTGTATCCTCGTTAGCAGTCAGGAGTTAAAGTCACAAGTTGGCACACTACGGAAACCACAACAAATTTGTCCTTGTTTTTTCCTCCTCCAGTCCAGCATCCAAAACCCAAGCTATATATTTCTGTAGTTAGATATTGAGTGTCCGTCAGTTTAACAACGTACTGCTGGAGACACCACTCGCCAATTCTGGTACTGGAAGGAAACTGGAATTATGGACGTACGTAGGCCTTCTCCTAGATCACAAGCAAAATATCTCTCCGCTCACTGTCCTGTCCTCCTCCTTCCTCCTCTCGTCTTACATAAAAGTAGAAGATTCAATTCCTCTGCTCTTTTTCTCTTCCATGAACTGATCTAGTTCTAGTTCGCTGAAGAAGTAACTGGTTGCTTTTCCAATCCTCTCCTCACAGTAAGTACTTTAGTATCCCGGTCTGCTCTTCTCCTGTTGGATTCGACTGACTCACTAAGATCTTCCTTTTCCTTTCCAGTATCTATTTAACAGTAAGTCCGTGTCCGTGCCGTGAGTGGTCTGGTGAGTCTGCCTTGGCTTCCCTCACTGACTTTGTCTCCTCCACTTCCACTGCTCCTGTTCTCAACTCGACTCTCTCCAGAATCCAAGTGACTTCCAGGTCCAGGGCAACCGTGCCTTTTAGTTTGGCTAGTCTTACCCTTCCTACCAAGAACTGGAGCACACCAAGACACACTGCAAACCAAACCACACTACTTATACGTACTAATATCACCTAGTAGAACAACTTCAGTTCAAACCAAAAAAGCTACACTCATCTTCATCTCCCTTCTTCCTCTTGGCTGAATTCAATGCAGATCACTTACTACAACTAGACTACTTTCTTCTGTCCCAACTATGTACAGATATATCGTCCAAACACAAGTACAAATACAATACACACTTTTCCCCCTTCTTCTATGTATTCACTATTTGTCACTGATCTGATCTGATCTATCCTCCTTCGATCTTCCGTTCACTCAATCAAATCCGATGCACAAATTCCAGCATTACCATAAAATACAAAGCAAATGACTTTTCTTCTTCTTTAGCTTTAACTCCCACATTCGCTTTTCAATTCTCAATGATCTGAATTGGTTACAACTACTCACGTACTCACATTACAGTTAGATTTCCTTTTAAGGTCCACTGCTTTTGATTAGCTACCTTTTGCTCTTTTGCTCTTTTGCAATTCCCTTATATTGTTACATAATGTAACATTCCCTATATATCTTGTACATAGTAGTCTTGTGTTAATTTACAATTCTCAATTCTCAATCCCACCCGATAAAATAACAATAGTTTTTACGAGCAATCAACTGTATCTGTACGTCTGTCTGTGTCGTGTCTCCCTGTGATAATGTAACACTCCCAATTCAATGTCCCAAATGCATTAGCACAATAGCTCCTCGTCCTCACTCAGCAGTAACAGTAAAGTAACACTAACAGCAAGCAAAGCAGCTAGCTAGTGCTCTGTTTGCGAGTCTGACTGACAATGAGAGTAAGTGAGACGAATTTGTTTAACTAGCTGCATGCTTTTCACTACGACCTTCTTCCTATTATTCCTCCTTCTCCAGCTACATAACATACACTCTCCTCGTCCTCACTCCAGCAACATAGTAAAATAGTGTCGATGTCGACTCCAGCGAGTTCAGCCAGCCAAAGCCAAGCCAGTTGAGCTAAAACTTCAAATAATGTATGTATGTCTAATCTAAACTAAACACATAGCACATACATTCTCTATTCTCCTATAAAACTCTCTGTTTAATGCTCACATAATACTTACTACTTACTTACTCACTCAAACCAGACCAGACTTAGTCGACTTCGAGTCATGGACTAAGTAAGTATACAAGTACATGCAACCTAGCCTATTATACAACGGACAGACGTGACGAAAACGACTGCCTGTTGTGCTGTGAGCGACTGATGGTCCATACAGTTGCTTTTGCTTTTGCTTTAATTCCCCCTCAATACATACATAACTAACATAACGTAAAACCTCTAATGGGTACACCAAATATATCCCACTTACTTTTATGTTTAATACTTGTATCCAGATCCAGGTTGACAAGATTCATGGAGAAAATTAATATGCTTACTTAAATACTTATACTGCTGTAATACTAATATGATATGTATATTTGTAGATATATTAAGGGGAACCCTTATTGCTATACTTCTTATCGCTAATTGTAAGTACAGGAGACTGGTGACCTCCAGACAGATGCCTCACAATCACAATGACTGCTAGGGGTCGTAGCCTAAATCCTTCTGTTATATATCTCCGAATAACTTAAGTCACATAAGCCCCGATTTCATGTAAATCTTGTCATGGACAATACAATAATCCTGCTGGATATCCACAAGTGTTATAGACCCCTTCTGCACTGAAACACATTTTTATGCAGTGACCAAAATGGAACTTATGTAGGTAGTAGGTATGCTGCTGATTCCTCCGTTATGCTAGCAGAATTTCTTTGTAGGTTGCATAATACTGTAAATAAAGCCAAAATACTCTGATTTCAAATAAATGATACATTTATGATGACACAATTTTTGAAAAGATGATTTTTTATATGGTCGTGCATAGAAATAAAGCATTACGAGGCAAAAATATTAATGCATTGTTAAATTCTAAATCCTTGAAGTGAGACATACCTAACTAAAACGACTTGTTAAGGGAAACATGCCCTCATTCAGTGTTTTACTAAGGGAAAAAGATAAAAGTTTAACATGACGATAGTTCTTGATATTCTAAAAACATCCTTACAACTCACATACATTCATGTAAGTGCTGCTGATGCAATAAATAAAGTCAACAACCTTAAGTACCTATAAACAGAAAGGTAAGTGCGATAAACGAAGTATAAAAATAAGACATATATATCCAGAATGCACATGTACTTTGCATTCTCACAGCAATATTTCTGTAATACGAGCTCATCCTCTTAAGAATAAGAAATAAAAATGTTCATTCAGGATTTTGTCGACCTTACACTTACAAGCACCTTTGGGGAATCAGTCCTCCGGGATTCAAAGTGCTGCCTGGAGAAGCTCAATTTAAGAAATTTAATCGTGTGTATTGTTTTTATTTACTATCTACCTAAACTACCTACACTGACTATGACTTCCAGACGAATGCTCGTCCTCTCGTCTATTATTCGACAAATCTTGTAACCTGATACATCAATTTATTTACTACAGTACAGTTGACAAGTCTTTATTGCATGGATTTCTAAGAGATTTATTGTGGGGGTAACATGATCTTTATTCTTCGTATTAGTTTTTGCACACTCGTTACGTTGCACATTGTTCCCTACTTTACATTATCCATTCGAATTTTGTAATTATGGTTACAGTAAGATTGCTGTCGCATAAATAGTGTTTTTACAATATCATACTACAAACATATTATTATATTAGAAGACTATCTTTGGGGAGGACGAATTTAAGTTTCTATAAATAGCGTGCATATCTTTATTTAAGAATTTACGTTACACGATGTAAGTATATCATCGACTATTATATTGTTAGCTGTAGTTAGTTATCATTATGATAGTAATTCTGGTCATACAGTATAGGTACACTTGGTTCATGTTCTCCAGCACTTCAGAATACTTTATAGTATGGTTTTGGTATATAGTTAGTGCTATCAGTGTAAAGTATATCCACAAATAGTAAACGTTCCAGTAGAACATACTTCTAATCGTTTTTATTGTTCTACAGATATATCCGTGATGTGACATTGTAATAATATAATATACAATATCGCCATTCGTAGACATGTAGATTATGTACTTATATAGTGTCACAATAAAGTTACATGACGTTACCCATGCAGTCATCGTAATTTAGTATAAAATTGCATAGGAATACGCAACAACTAACTATATATAGACAAACAAAGAACAACAACAGTCGAAGTCATTCTCTCCAATTACTGGAGACTGGAGAATGAGACAACGCTGTTCAGAAATCAGAACGCGCACGTGGTAGGACAAAAAGCATTAATATTTTATTGTAATAAATTCCTATATATTAAGACACAGCACAGTTTTAATTTAATAATGGACACACGATGAGAATGAGAATAACTAGCGTACAGGATTTTCAATATCTGTTATATACACTTATAGTAGACGATTGGGGCTTTTATAATAATGGCTCAATAGTTAGAGTTAGGAGCATTTCGTTCATTGAACTTAGATACAAATAGGTAGGTTTTGGACTAATAATTGTACAATAGTCGTTTATCTATTAAACCTACTGAACTTTAGAACAGGAATTACATACTTAATTTACATAAGAAAGTAGTAGCACACGATGCTGCCTTTTACCACTTGTGGGTCAAGTAACTCTTCTTACCTAATGATACTAATTAATGTATGAATTGTCTCGGGAAGCCTATAACCTGGACGACATGATGAACATACTTGTTACATAACGAGAATGGGTAACTTTAATCCCCCAAAACTGTTAAAAAAAGGAATGAAATACTTAGAACTTTCATTGCAGGAAGAATCTGTAACATGTGAATAATACTACATAGTATCCATATGGCATAAAACACGCATCTTCCCTGAAAAATATTGAGCCATTTAGCTGATAAAAAATATTATAACTCCCAGTACACATTACAATTACAATGCAAGTTGTTTTCAAGCCGAACCTCATTGTATTAAGCGGATATCTTTTCTGACAGCCGGCTGCAGCCGTGTCTAAAATAATTCTTTAGTATGAATTCTTTGTAGTAGGCACAGATTTAAATCTAAGGATATTTGTATTTGGTTTACATACAATACATATACTAATTACTTAATTAGATTATCCCCTTTATGTGAATGCATGCAGTGTCTGTATGTCCCGCTGTCTGTCCCGTTAAAGGCATAACCGAAGAACGGTTGATATGTCAATTTGCCTATCAATCTCTGTATTGCATATTATGGAAGTACAGTTTGGCACAGCAATGCATATATAGTTAAGCGAACACTAACACAAAATAGTCGTCATCAAGCTGGCTCCTAAAGTCAGTCGCCTTCTAAGATTGTAGGTACCACTTTAAAACAGATTTTAAATGGGTTCTACCAATCTGTAATATAATGAAACAAACTCTGTCAAACTACGTATCCAGTAAATATCATAGCCCATCTGGAAGGTCCTTTCAGCTCGCATATCTTGGACGGGGACAGCTAAAGTGGTCAATTTTATATTTAACATAGCATTCACCATAGTATTACTTGCGCTAAGACGTCTCAGTAGCACCATAAAATCTTAGTCCATGAAAACACTAAATAAACATATTATGCTAAATAAGAATTGCCAAAATATCCTACCAGGGTATACATATATTAATATTCCTCTTGCCACTTTTAGTACAGATTTGCATAAACATAATATATATTTAATTTCCTTTGGTTTTGGCCTAACCGTGTCGTGACCCTTGAAGTGTTTTGTTTGTCATCTCCTTATCTCATTCTAAGCATATCGGACTGTTTTAATACATTGCGATTTTATAATATATTTATACTTCATGAATTGGGTCCAGATTCCAGATAGCTGTCCTTTAGATAATCTTTTTCTTTCTCTTTCATGAAATAAAGCGATATTTATCTACCTGTATTAGTTAGTCCATTAAAAATGTGCTGAATCTGGATTTCGATTCGACATTACCTTTAGTGTTTACTATTTGGTAATATTATAATATTACTCCACGATGAATCGAATAGAGTACTGTTTCATAGATCATCTAATATGAATGAATGCTGAAAACGCGTGTCATCATAATAGGTAGTAAGCTTGGTAATAGGTAGGTGTATTCGTAAGTAATTCGAATTGAGATGCAAGATATCTTTCATTCATATAATTAAAGTAGGGAACACTATTGAGTGACTATGCTACCATAATTGTTCGTATACAGTAAGTATGCATACACCTTTATCGATAGGCATTTGTGTATCTTGCCCATTTAGTTTTCAATGATTTGTAACGGGGAATTCCCATGAATTGTGCTGCTTGCTGACTGAGCTGAATGCTGAATAACATGATAAATCCGATATTATGGTATGAATGTAAATGTAACAGGGTGACGTATGTAAATATGTTGAATCATTATCATATATATTATCATGTGTACAAATGAATATGTATAATAAACTGGTATAGTAACCACTATAAATGACCAGCGAAGGCATTTTTAGTAGAATCGCACATCGCCCCACATAA
>JAQFYC010002740.1:0-23943 GCA_034694165.1 Tomocerus mixtus | reverse complement strand
AAGACCGTGACAAGGCAAACTACACCGCAGTACTGCAAACCACATTTTTCAAATTTAACCCAATTTAAAACAAATCACATCTCTAATAAACCTTGTCAGTGTTGTAGATTGTCAAGTCCCGAATTTTATTTGATAAAATAAATATCTATATGAACGAAATTATGTAATTACCTGCCAAACTGTAATATCTTCTGTAGACTGCGTGTTACAAAAGGCCCAAACATCCGAAAAGAAGAAGAAGAGAGCATAGAGCACCGGTATCACCCCATTCGCAATGGTTCCCCCCAAATAAATTTGCATCGACTGTATATTATTTCTCCTAATTGAGGACAGTCCCACAAACGCCACTGGCAAACTGACACACCACCAATATTCCCAATACATTGGCTGAAAATAAATCGTAAACATACATTAGGTTTCAATTGCACTTAAATAGACAATAGATTAATTTGTACATTTATCAACACCAACCAACTAATGTTTACCTTAGGTATTTCCAATTCTTCTAGCTCTAGAACGAAAATATCGAGGCGGTCTAAAAGGCTAGGGATCATCTTTAATATCATGACAAAGAAAAGGAGAAAATGGAAAAATATGCATGTCTTCAGTCTCGATTTGTTAATTGCACTGCAAAGTTATTACAAAGATACATAAATTAATTAATTCATCATTCATAGCATTAATTTTTTAATGTACGTACATACTTCTGTACATGCAAAAATTGCATTTTGCATTTTATTTAGTAAACCATATCTAATTGTGTAAATAAATGCAGCAATTAGGTGGCTACCCTTGAAAACAACATTCATGTACACTACTAAAGACGAAAATAGATTAGGCTAGTTAAGAGTTCCTCTCTAGCTGGTCTGGTGGTCTACTTAACCATTGTAAAGCAAAGTGGCAAAAGTTATACAGAAAACAGTAGTGTACATGTATGTATGTGTATAAAAGTATACCTATAGGATCTCGGATCAATAAGCAAAGTAAAGCCCGGGCATTACATTACTTCTATCCGAATCCAACATTCTTAACACTGTACGGTATTAAAGCTACAATTCTACAATGCATTACATTATACTGCATTGATATTGATAGCAAATGGAACATGCAAAAAATATTTTTGATTTAATTAAGAGAAATATAATAATAAAATAATTCTGACCTGAGTTGGTACTGTGAGGCTACCCGTTGTCTGTGCATGAAGTCCGTGCCATCGGTACCCTCAACCATGGGACCACCTCGCGATGCCATGATTTTTGAGAAACCAGAAAAATTCGGAAACTAACAAGGCAAAATCATTCAATGTAACCCGCAGACTGGTGAGCCAGTAGGGGCTGATCTCGCAGCAAGGCTCCAGATTGGCTCTAAACGAGATCCACGTTCTAGCGCTGAAATCCGATGTATCCAAGGATGCTCTATTCACGCTCAGTCTTAATCTTGGCACTTTTCTTATTCTTAAATATTTATCACATACATACCAAACGAAATCTTACGGGAGAACTCTCTTCTTGCACAACTTGCACAAATTAAACTCGGTTCTGGTCCTGGTTCTAAGTTCTAAACAGAAAATCTTTCCATTAAATAGATATTAGAGAGATCTTCTAATAAACACGTCGAATTCGCTCGCAGTTTCGCTCGAAAAAGTTTTTCGTTATTTTTATTTTCGTCCCGATAAAAATTCGCAAAATCCTGTCCAAGAAAATAAACGTTCACAACCAAACCACTTCCGGAAGTTCTCGGTTAATCGATCACAATGCTAAATTCCAATTCCAACGAAGATCATTCATGCAGTTTTATAAAGATTCTCTTCTGTTACTTCACAATCTGAAATAAACATGACATAAAATGTGAATATTGCACTAAATAAAATTATATAGATCAAAAATTGCTTAAAATATGTAAATGACTATGCTGTATTCGTAAATAAAGAGATTATGTATGTAAATTGCAACTTATGAACAGTCGAAGTATTTGTATGTATGCATACAAACTGCAAAGAGCAAACTAAAGGGTACATTACTTACATACGTACAGTACATAAATTAAAGAAGAATGTACCTATATACAGTACAAATATATGTAAATAAAGCAAAGAAAGATCTAAACAACAACAAAGGTAGATATAGATACTTACTACACAAAACTACTTTATGTGTAATGTAAATTAGCTGTATACAGCTATACACGCTATTTGTTATTTATTACATAACACACACACACAAGCTATACAAGATTACATGTTAGAGTTAAGATTAAGACCTTGATTTTGTAAAACCAGCTTTGTTCTCTTGGATGCTAATGCAAATGTATTAGTACAGTACAAAGTTACATAATACACACCCTTCCTGATTACATTTTTTGCCTTATACTTGTACCCCAACAGATAAATCTAGTGTTCTATTAATCTGTCCCTTTATCTCTTATAAAGTTAAATAAAGACTTGTACCGTATCAATAGAATATAGATAATTTTTTGTAAACTCAGCTTAAAGAATTACGTGTGTCATTATATTATTGTGTATATATGTATCTATTCGATTATAAGTTCAGTTCACTTACCATATTATTCGCTCGCATAGGATTTGATTTCGTTTCGATTGGATTCTATAGGTTTTTTGCTACTTGACACACAGTAAACTTTACTTGACTTTAGGTTGGTTAGCTTAGCTGTAGATTAGCAAACTCACATTCACATATTCACATCACAAAGCAATTGCTTTTGCTTTACTTTTGCCTTTGCTATTGCTTCCATTTCATTCTATTCTATTCTCCACTTAGATTTACTTACATTAGTATATTACGATTACATTACATTTACTTCGTGAATTCGTGTATGTAAAGGCGCGGAAAAAAAGTTAACTCCCATTCTAAGCTAACAATTCCACCTCGCCATCTCTAGCTGCCTCCCAAGCCATTTCATGCGGTGTTTGAGCCAAGTTTTCCTACGTGGCACGTAAGTCTCTAAAATCTTGCATGAATTTAGCATCCATTTTCTCATTACTTTGTCATGAATTCTTTTTCCCATGTAATATTATGCAATAGGCTGAAGCTAAAGCTAAAGCTCCTAAAGCTACGGCTACAGAACACGTTCTATGCATTGAATTCAATCCAAAATCCAACTCAGCACAGCAGCATCAACCAATTCACATCCAAGTCTATGTATCATTCCATATTATTCCATGACATGCCATGCCAGACGAACATTTCATTGCGATTACGAATTGCAAAGTTTCCGATGTGATGTGATGACTCGCTCTTATGTTCTCTTATTCCAATGCATTCAAGATCTGTCCATTTCTCACATTAAGACTAATTCTTGGGAAGTCCAGTCCATATATACAACTACATGTACATAATATGCAACCAACTCAGTTTTTGATCTACGTAGTACAATATTATACAAGTTACTTACTTACTGTACATAGAATCATATCTTTAACTTTAACATAGACAAGTAAGTCTAAATTCTAATCTTCGTTTCTTTGATGTATAAATAATGGATATAGTACTTATGTACTATTACTACCTTTAGCAACCTTAAGAGTAATTCTTACATACTACATTTAAAATGTAGTATGTAGCTTTGCAATACATTCACAGTACTGAACTTACATTCAAGTTATATAAAGCAAGGTACCTTTATGCATAAATACCCATTACCATTATGTACTAATACTACTTTGCACTTTGCTCAAGCTGTTAGATCATCCAATCCTATTCAATGTAAATTGTAATGCAAAGTTTTTCTTACACACAGAATTATTATTGCATACTAAATTCAACTCAATTCTGTTCTATGTATAGAGTATAATAGCGAATAGAATGGGTATTTATGCATGCACATTGTACATTCGTCAAATCCTTACCTCTATTACTATTTATATGAATACAAAATACAAAGACAAACTCTAACAAGCAAAGTCAACAACTCTGTTATTCCATATTATTTACTTATTTTATTTCATCCCATAATATAATTCTTATCATGCGCTTCGTTTCGTTTAGCTTACACTTACACTAACACATAATATTTAAACCAGTGTGTATACATTATATGTACACTTTTATTTTACAAGTACCTTAGTACCTTCTACATAACATAATATAATATTAGCAGATGAATGCATACTTGCATTTCGCATTCCTATATGATATGATGTAGTGGTATGGTATGGTATGGCATAGCATATTTATAGTCCGTATATAATCTCATTTTGAATTGTAATGCAATATAATGCTTTGCTTTTAAACTGCAAATATGCCATGTATTCTGTTCTCTTGTAACATAGACATAGACAGTACTGCGAATAAACTGAATGTCCTCGACGAAGCAAAAGCAAATGCAAACCAAGCCAAACCAAACCACTTGCAAATTGAAGTTGCAAATAATATATCCAATTCCATTCCACGCATATGCTTATGTAGGCAATGCCTTGCCATGTCAGAGCATTGCTTACCACAGTATTCCATGTATTTTGCTATAGCTAGTTTTCTGTTCTCTAGCATGTATGTGTTATTCTAAATATGTTGTCATACTTATTACATTATGTAATGTGAAACTCTCTGACTAACATAACATAACATCCACGTACATACAATCCAAAGATACCTACGTACATAACATACCTAACTCTTAGCTAAAAGCAAAGCATGTATATAAAATAACATACCAACTTAAGCAGAGTTAGAGCAAATAACATTGTACATTTATAAGTGTGCATAGAATCATAGGATAGAATAAGGATTGTTGGTAAAGGAGAATTAGAAGGTACCTATGGATATGAACACTCATTCTTATTACTTACATAAGGTAGGCAGTAGGCAGATTCATGATTGTTCTACAGTACACACATCAGAGATAGAGACAAGATCCTCCTATGGCTCATGGCAATATAATATTATGTGTTCTGTTCTGTTCTCTGATGCTGTGCTGAATTCTGTTGTATTATACGTAATGTAATAACTACGCTGGGCTATGCTATGCTTTGGTTTGCTTATCTCCTGTTTTGTTTTTGCATTGCATTGTGAACGCTTTGCTTTACTCAGCTTTGGCTTTGGCTTTTCTGTTTTCTCTGTCTGATGTAATGTAACATAATGTAATGTAATGTGATACAATATAACGCAATGCAATTCTACACTTTATGATTTCATAGGGATGTTTGTTAGTTCGGCTTTGCTTTAGCTTTGTTTTTGGCTTATGGAATGGATTTAGTCGACTCGGCTTATGGAGAATGTGTTGGTGGTAATAAAACTTGCGAGTTGCAACTTTCCAGCCTGACATCACATCAGTTTCCTTCACTTCGTTATGATATGTATGATATTCTGAATTCTGAATGCTATGTAGTTATATTGTGTATTATAATATGTTCCCAATGCTCCCTTCTTGTCATCCCATAAATAAATACCTACGTACGTTTGCCACCGTATCTATGTGCTTACCAAACCACGTCTGTCCTGTCTAGATTCATATACACATAAATATGCTAATCTACTAGCACCTAAATACTGTATTCTGTATTTACATATTATAAATCTTTCTGTGATGTGGATGTGACAATTGAACTTGTATGTTAGTTGGTTTTCATTTTGTGCTTCTTTCTCTTTAGCAGTTTATTTCTTGAGTAGCACAACCTAACAACACTTGGATTTGGATTGAAATAAAAAGCTGTATAATATGTAAGAATGAATCGAATGTCTTGACATGATCTCTTGATTAATACATAATAAAAGCACCTTTTAATACTAATACATAGTAAAAATAAGAAGGCATGTCCATCCTATATATGTATACTGGTATACAGATTTTATCTTGTAAGGAATGCAAGACATTTTATTGTGCTCTTAGAGATATTTATGTGTTTACAGCTCATGGGTAGGCTATAGGTACCTTACTTACTTGAGAAAAATTTGTACTTCGATTCAATGATTACGTAGGTACAGACCGTACAGACTTATTTACGGGAAAAGTGGTTTATTGTTTCTCTGTATGCAAATTTTTTCAATATCATGATCATGAGTTTGGCTTTGACTGTAACGTTTGCTAAACTCCTTAATTGTAAGTAATGTAGAGTATTAGGTATTCAAAATCTTGGCCTGACTGACATTATGAGTTTTTTCTTTTTTTCTCACATGATTGTAAAACTTGCCGAAATAAATATGCAAAGTCTGGAATGGACTAGTAAAGTTACCTCCTTGCCTTCAACATTCAACTTTCAAGTTCCAAATGCAACATGCATGTAGATCTCCCAGAGGTAATAGTAATTACAGACAAGGGAAAACAAAACAAAGCAGACTGGTTTGTCTGACAAGAAGTAGGTAGTTCTACTTACTATTAGGTTACGTTAGGAGGTTTGTATGTATATAGAATTATATTTGTTTGCTTCTCTGGTCTCGTGTGTTCTATGAGACGCACATGATTGTTTATTAGACAAAGGTATTTAGTGTGCTTCCACAGCATCAACATCAGCATGGCATGGGCTTGGCCTGGATTGAATGATCCTTTACTTTAGCTCGAATTTGATAACAAGTAGGTAACGTCCATTTACGTTCATTATAATGCAATATAGCACACTACACTCGCACTCACATCACATTAGAGCCAACACTTTACTCACTATGAAACTTATCCAGAGCAAAACATGTGCATGGTCGTTCGATGGTGTCGGTCTTGATAATCCTCATTGTTAAATTGCATTAGTTCTCGCTCAGTGTCTATACCAAGTTGATAACATGACAGAATATATATGTATTGAATTTGAGTCTTATGCTATCCTGTTTCATTTGTGAAGGATTTTCATTCAATTTTGCATATATTGATCACTTTCATTGATCGAGATCGAATTTTCAATATCTAAGCAGATTTGCCTTATTATTAGCAACATGCAAATTAAAAGCGAATTACAAGTTTTTGCAACACTATGTTGGTAGTTAAAAATGAGAAACATTCACCAGCACGCCTAAATGGTCTAATTGCTAATCTCCTTGTATCAGAACAGGAATCTTACAAATATTCGTGTATAGGTGTTATGTTTGAAACAATATGGAATTAATAGCCCAAGTCAATAGTTGATTCTGACTTTAGGGTGTAAATAAACTAAAGGAAGACAAGAGGGTAAGACAATGACAATGACAAGACAACGACCTAACTGTCTGTTAAAGGTATAAGGTACTATATAAAGAGTTTGGAAATGAGTCCTGCTGTTTTATCACTTTATCTTTCTAATAATGTAACGCATACCGACACGTAACTATATATTATTCTGGGCTATTTACAATGGGATCTAAAGAGCTCATCAAATTGTGTTTACATTTGTTCGTAGCATCTACAGAATAATTATATGTATTATATCAGCATGCGTAGCTATACAATTACAATATACCTATATATAGATAAGTAATGTGAGTGAAAGGGCAAAGAAAGAATCGCATGCTCAGCAGAAAGAGAATGTGAACTGCTCCTGAAAGTAATTCACGTGCACAGTTTCTATATAAGGATGGATTTATGCAACGGATATGATATGATAGTATGATAGATATGATGTAGTAAGATCAAGAGAGAATTAAATTTTACCAAAGAGAATAATAAGGCTGATTAGCGATGAGGATAAGGACAGGAGGAGGATGTCCTCACAAAATATAATAGGCCACACTACACATGATAATAGTACATAGGTATTGTTACATAATACATAGCATACATTGACGAACATATTAAAAGTAAACCCATGCCAGTTAAAATATAATTGCATGCATAATGGACCTACAAATATATGATCCTTTACGGATTTGATTTCGGTATTCGTAAATGTATCTTGTACAGATATTAGAGTTATAAGTAGCATGTTGGGATCAGTTCAGTCCAGGATATGAAACGGGTTATATAATTTATAGCGAAAATTGTTTGTACATAGAGATATAACAATTGTAAAGATTATAGTTAATCCCTGATGGTTAGCATATGTATGTATGTATCACATAATCACATTTTATTGTGTGTGTAATGGGCAAATAGACTAACAATTAGGGACCTCGTCTCGATTTTCGGGAAAGGCTACGCAACTCAATTGAAAAAGCAGAGTGCATTATTTACACAGGTCATGTTATACAAAGATCCTTGTTACTGACATTATTATAACTAGAACTGGGGCTATATAATTGAACTGGTTGACTGGACCAGACTGGAGTGGTAGTACATAATAATAAGAAATACGAACTCGACTGGAGTCCAGTCCAGAGTTTGAGAGTCAGGAATGAAGTTGAGTTGACTTTCTGATGTGGCTTTTCTTTTCTGTGGGACAGAACTACAGAACAGCGAACAGGATCAGGATTTTCTATAATGGGATGATGTGTTTCATTTCTTCTATTCTCTGTACGACATCCCATCCCAATTCCATTTCATTCCAGCGTGGTTGAAATTGTAGTCCAGTCCAGTCAGACCAAACCAGACGAGCTCAGTTCACTCAGACGCTCCATGCCACTCACTCAGACCAAGTCAGACCAAGTCAGGCCAGATGGAATAAAATAAAGAGAAAACCGGTTCGGCTGCTAGGATGGGACAGGACAGGCTCAGTTCAGTCAAACTAAACCACATTGTACCACTCCACTCCACGTCCCATTTGAAATAGCAATAGCAAAACCAGAGATACTAGTATGTATAATACGCATATACTTACTACCAAGTTGGAGTTCCGTCTCCGACAACTTTGTACTGATATTTACTTTTTTACTTTAGATTCCGAGTAGGTACTCAAATCTCGTCCGTGTGCACATAACCTGCATTTGCATCAAATTACTTCTTATATAGCGAAATAATCTTTTTTCTCATTCTGTACATATACATACATATCAACGTATATCTACTACGTATCCGACCGCTTGCTCTGACTCTGACTACACTACACTAAACTAAATCAAACCACGCACAGATTTTCTCCACATGAAACAACTATTTATTATTATCCGAGCTACTGATCGTTCGCCAGCCAATTTTATAATGTAATCCTTGTGTTGGAATTGTAGTAATTGGATGGAGCACACTTTTCTTTCGTGTGTTTTTCAGCAACAGCTTAGTTGAAGTATTTGCACAGTAAATTTAACACTTAAAACGTATAGAAATATTATCTAGTAGCAATTCCCTGTTATTATTATAACAGAGTATCCCAATCAAGGTATTTACATCGAATTACGACTTAGGTGCCTACTTGTATCGAAAAAGTGATAACGAATGTCTTTAGCTAGAATATAGGATGGTCTATTTAATTAAGAATTGCAAAAACTTAAGTATGCAAATGAATTATTGCCAATTTTCCACCAGACTAACAACTAACTATTTGCAACTATAGAATGATTATTTACACAATAAAAATGCTAACGATTGTTTGTAACTACAGGGATACATATAGGCACCCTGGGTATTTAACTTAATATCGAATGTAGTAGGTTGCATGATATAGTTGAAGAGTTTTGTTTGTGTGCTCTAATTAAACTTCCTTACTTCAATATACCCACTGTGTGGATAATAGAACATATTAAGCTTTATTTACATAAACTCTATATATAGTAAAGTTGAATGTGCAGAAGTTCCATTTAGCAAAGTGTGTTTATGTTACTGTGCATAATGCTAAATATTGAGTCAATATAAAATGCAATTTGGTGCACACAATCACAGGGACAGAGGAGAGAGGACTAAGCAGGAATATAATATTTGCATGGCATGGCATGGCTTGTTATCCAATTTAAAAAGTGAGTCGATTCTGTCTAAAAGTGTGCACATGCATAATGTTGAGATCCCGATCATGAAATGAATGTCATGCTTTCCAAAGTACCTACCAAAATGTACTATGTAAATGTACATACATACTACAGACTCTTTACTACAACTACAAGAAGGCAAGTCAAGTCAAGTCAAGTCAAAGTAGTAAAAAAGCCGGCACGGCAATTTCTGTGAAAATGTGGGTTTAGTTTTTGAAGGTAGAACCAAGTCAGGAATAAGTTTGTAGACATGCATACATAGGGAATTAATAGGTTTACTAGGTTTATAATAAGAATAAGGAACCTTACTCCATTCCACTATTTGGAATAAGTATCACCAAAAGTAAAGTAACTCTGTATTATATAGTAAAGTAAGCGTAGCCCATAAAATAGCTAACCATGTGCACCTAATCTTGTCTATATCTAAATGCCCGAGTCATGTTCTCAGACTGAACTGAACAAGAGAGAGCATGGCCTTTTATTTTCCATCGAAGAATGCTCAACTTCAAATCAGGTGGATATGAATTACATCACGAAAACTTCCTTTTCATTTACTATTATGTACTACCAGACCAAACCAGACCAGAACACTGCACTACCAACAACCACCTATTTATATGCACCTTTAACTTACACTTCTATAAGTACTATAAGTATTTATAAGAGCAGGCCAAAATAATATGTACCTATACCTACCTCACCTGCTTAACTTGGCCTGTACATATACACACTTTATACAGTATATATAGTATCCTTGCCTTAATACTAAATCCAATAGTGAAATTAAGTTCAGTCAAGTCAAACCAAATTGCCTGCTCGCTATAATATTGCATTTTTATCTATCTATCTATTCTATACCTCGGTAGTCCTTTAGCATTTACGATTAAGTAGGTACATACCTCTGCCGTATGATTAGTACCTACAATACAGATAGATATAATAATATTTCCCTCACTAATAACTCATAATATCTGTAGAATATAGTTCAAAGAACAACCCATAAATATTTTCATGCTTTCTTTTCTTTCATACATTTCCTCGTGAGTTGTTGAGTAGTTGCGTTTGCGTTACGTTACGTCTTGCCTCTTGCGTTAACATTCAGTCAGTATCCTCAAATATACCTCTTACATACAACTACTCTACTTCTGTTATACTTACTTACTTACATGAATTTTTTATCTGTACCTGACCCAACAAAATGCAATCCAATGCGGTAATACTACAAAGTACAAAGCAAAACACAAGGAGAATTATAAACAGAGCAGTATAAGTATATCTTTTATACAATCCTATGTATATTATGTATAGTGGATGAAATATTATACCATTTTCTGAACCACATATCTAATTATACATTTAAGACAGGTCGTAATTTGTATGAACTTAATGAACAAATTAAATTGTGTGTATACTTGTACCTTATACACACATACTAAATTAAAATACCTGAAGTATACCATATAGTAGCTATCATACACTTGCATATACTACTTATACTAATAATGTAATAATAATATTACAATTCACAGATTGCATTTCTATGATAAACCTACACACTTAAATTAGTATGGTTGAACTAACTGGTGTAATATGCATATAGAAAAACTTAGATATTACGAGCATATTCTACTGTTTAGCATAGTTTTGTTGGTATTGTATGTATTAGTCTAAGCACATGGTATTCAGAGTGAGCAGCACAATTTAATGTACACAAGAGACTCAATAAGGTAATCAACTCTTCTGGTATGGCGTAGGTACTATACTGTGCTCTATGTTATGGCATGCTAGAGTGGATTTTAGATATCAGATTAGTTTCAACGTGAAATGAAACAGCTGGTTTATAATTTGCAGAATCTACCATCTACATACACTATGTAATATTTATGTATACTACAAATATGTATACGGTAGCTGAAGTTGATACGAACTCAATCTAATTCGCACATGGTACTTCTCTACTCCTCACTCACTTCACTCGCAGCAGACTAGGTTAAGTTAACTTTGTCAGGTTTGCAGATTTAATTGCATTGGGCTGTGTTCCATATTTTTCTATGCAACAAAATAATAATGCAGTATGCACAATGTACAATGTGTAATACACAAATATTAATTCATCTTTGGACAGGTGTACTTCCGATCTAGATTGCTTATTACATATTTCATCTAACAAAACATCTATCAACGTTAATACACTGTGGTCTGGTACTTTGAAAATTTTGAAAAGACAAATTAAGTTGAAAATGTTAAAAGATTTTAGTTTTATAAGTGCCCTATCATACTAATGGCACATATACTGTGTATGAACTCAAAATTAGATTCAATGGCTCATTTCATTTTATTACAGAAATCGATATGCGTGAGTACGCACAAATAAGCGAGTACACAAATAATACATAACTTTGTATCAATTGTTAATGGACTATGTGAGATAGGTACTAAAATTCATTGTAACATTGTTCATACATAGCATTGATTTCCTGTATTGTAATCGAAAACAGGATATCATATCATATCAGGAACAAGATACCTTTACCTAAAGTGAATATGTGTATGACTTGTATGTATGCACACTCCTTCTTAAGAGGTAAAAGTGGTAGTGCATGTGGTTTTGCTAATTCTTTCCTTGTATGTATTATATTGCTAAGATCATGTCGTGCTTGGGTTTTAAGCTTGTTTAAGCGAGTCCAATTGTTTATTGCTACATACAAATATATATTTAATATAAAATGCACTGGCCTCGGCCTGGGATATATGAAGCCTTTCTTCATCCCTTGCACTTTGCAAATAGAAACACACGTTACCATTGTGTTTCACTTCACTTACTTAGAGAAAAATGTATAGAGAAACACACGCAATGTGCTACTAAATCAAATGTAGCAAAAAATAAGGCTCTAAGGGAATTGAAATAAGTTTGTGTTTATCTTAGACAGATACAAATGCAAAGTTGAGTAGGTTGTAGTTATATATATAAGTATACAGTAAGTTGTGGATTGGATAGTACTAATTATAAGTAAATAGATAAAGTATTTACCATGTTATGTATTGTCTAGTGTGCTCAGTTTGCAGAACAAAGATACTTATGTATTTTAACGGGCATATTATTATAAATGTACGTGTATAGATAGGTACAGTAGTAGTTCGTACATAAATATGAATGCAAATTGGATAGGCACAGGCAGTAGGTATAGAATAAACCTCATAAATATGTAAGACACTTATTATTATACAAAGACAAGGAGTTTGCTTGTGTAGTAGTATTTATATGGAATAAATTGGTACATGAGGTAAAAGATTTCCTTCGTTTTTGGTTTGACTTTGAGTTGGTATTTGGTATATGTTGGGCTGTGGGCTCAATTGCCTTTGGTTTTGTTTAGTTGGCTAATGTGACTGTGACTGAAGTTGTAACTTGTAAGTAACTAACTACCTACGTGGAAGAAAAGTTTTCCCTCGCTCTTTCCTTCCTCGTCTTGTCTTTACCACAATAATGTTTGTATGTAGTGTGTAGTATTATCACCTAAGTACATAAATATAACGATCACTATCCTTTAGCATTGGAATTCAATGTTCTATTCTAGTATATGTATATAGTATTGCAGTGTTTTGTTTTGTTGAGACTGAGAATTGAGTTGTGATGTGAGACTGAGTGTCTGAGTTGCATTTGGTAGTTGTGAGAGTATGACTAAAAGTAAATAGGAGAAATGCTCACTTACTAGTATTAGCTAACACTTTATGTGATTACAATGTGACGGGAAGTGAACTTGGAGGAAAGGAACATAAAAGAATATGTATCTTTCCTTCTCCTTTCTATTTTAGTATAAGGGAGAATCTTTAGGAGAGACTCTTTGCTACATTACAGCTTTCCTATAGATATAAAGTTGTAAGATGTTGTTATTTGTATGTACTAGTACTAGCTTTGATTTTTGTTTGATATTGCATTGCATCACAGTGTATTGGATTGTCATCGACTTGGCTTTCCTACAGCAAAAGGAGATTCAAGTTCTTTCGTTAGAGTTGTAGTTGAACTATTAGTTGGTGATTTGATGATGAGCTGATGTTGATGAAAGAATAGAGTGGATTTGTCCAAAGAAAAGTTGTCCTATCGAAATAATGTATATGTGAATTGCGGATTAGGGATGATTTTGTTCTGTGGTTTGGTTTGGGTTTTGCCATTCTTTAGACTTTAGATGTATTTGTATGTACTAATAGTAATAGCGTAGTAATGTGATGTACAATAATGTCAGCAGAGTGAACTGACTGTGTTGTGTGTAGATATTTATGTGTGAGTGAACAATCTAACGGGACCCAACTGATTGCTAGTGAGCGAGCGAGTGAGTTGGAGTTGAGTTGAGCTCATCTCAATCTCACTCACTCACGTCAGCTGACGATAAGCTCTTGTCTATATACCATATAAAATAAAAGTCAAACTCAAAAGGAAGAAGATAAGAGAACTATACTTTTAACAAGTGGCTTGGTTTGACTTGACTTGACTTGGCTTGGCAAAAGGGGAAAATGAGACAACAAAAGTTACTTGCTCACTCATCTGGTTGGTTTTGGTTCTGGTATGTATGTATTCCTTTTGGCTTCTTTTTCTCAGATTGCTTTAACTAAAGTGAATCTACGTCCACGAGGCTTTTATACTTCGTTACAAAAATACAGTCGTGCAATGAGATGAGATGCAGGCCAGGCCAGGAATCTCAAATTGCATTACTAACGAATGTTAGAAGGTTCTTTTGGATTTGTAAACGTACCGATGCACTTTTGGCATAAACGTTTGTTTCTTTTTCGCAAACATATGATTAAAGCATCGGTTTAATCAAACCAGGTTATTAAATACTATTTAGGGTTACAGTACACTACAATACAGGTTAGGATTAAGGATAACACGTTCATATAGGAACAATTCAAAAACAGTATAAAAATCCTCGTCCTGTTTGAATTCGGCAGATGCTATTGTTTGTGCGTAACTTTGTTATGTGATGGACAGGCCAGGAGAGGCTGAGCTGAGATTGAGAAGTAAAAGAAAGAATAATAGAATCCTTACTTAGACTTAGTCTTACAAATAATAGAGAAATAGATGTTGGTACCTAGATACAATACAGATACACAGACGTAGTAAATTGCTAGAGTGCGAATTCAAATTCAAATATATGTACCTTAAGTGCTATTGTATTGTAATCATAGGTACTAATGTAGTGTAATGGTACAGTACGGCCAAAGGCAAGGGATGACTTGACTTGGCAAAGCTAATCTCAACCTTAACTTGAGTTGCGATGAACAGCTTGAGACAAGCTTTGTAAGATATCTTTCCTCTAAGCCTGCAATTCAAATTGAACATAAAACAAGGGAAGAGCTTAACTTAAACTTGCACTCCTATTTCTAAAAGATTTGTACTTCTATATGTACATCCATCCCTACTGAATCGTTCTAACACACATTTAGTTCAACTGGAAACAAGTCAAGACAAAGTGAGACGAAACTTGCACTTTAATTCTAACATTCAATTGACATAGACATAGACAGGGCAAGTCTACAAAGGAAATCATCCCTCTCTCCATTATGTACCTCTACTTATAGACTGTAATAATAATAATGCAAATATCTACAGGCTAGGTGTTCTACTCGACAAATACAAACATACAGGTTCTACTTTTATATATTTAAGCAGAGGAGGTATTTAATAATTGTATGTTTACTCATTATATACATATATATATTTGCACAGAGTTACATATTCATGCTAACTGTTGACAGCAAAATCAAGGTGCATGTCTTAACTATAGATGTACAATAGAAAGACTTATGAGATAACGAATAGAACAAACAGGAAAGTAATACAATAAGCACTAAGACTGATTTGACTATACTGGCTGACTGAGGGAAGAATTGAGAAAGCAAGAAAGATTAGAATCAATTCGCTACAAAGTATGAACATTCATTTGTTTAGCATAAAGGTTATAAAAAGAAAGATAAAGGCATCTTCTCTAATATTTATGTAAAGTTAAACTGTGACACGACACAGTATGCATGTATAGTGCCTAAACATATGGCATACCCAAAGTACACCTTGTATATAGCCACTGCATATAAATCCATAAAAGTTTAATATAAAACAGTTATCGCAAGAATGCAATCCATTCTACCGAATAGTTTAGTACGAAGGAAGTTGGTATAAGTATATAGTAGAGTAAAGAGGGGCAAAAGAGTTTAAATACACGTATACTGCATTAGAGAATGCAGTAGCTGAACATAAAAGATAAGTAGGTATTTAAAAGAGCATGTGATTCTATATACGTGTAAGTAGTGTAAGTCTCACATGTTTATAAAGTCGTGAGTGTGTTATATGTAGTAACTGAATTCTGAATACACTAAAAGTTTGAACTTGAACACTGAGAATTGAATGTGTATGTGAGCGAGGGAGCAAAGCAAAAGCAAAGAAGAAATAAATATTACATATAAGATGCGAAAATTGTGAGAGAGTTGGGTTTAGCTTGAATTTTCAGTACTTAAAGATAGTAGTGTACTCTACAAATAAATATATTTGGCTTATGGCATGATGATGGTCTGGCTTTGCCTGAAAAAGTCTTAAAGGTAGGTACATGCTTTAGTTGATTTTGATTCTGATTCCTTTGTTTTTTCGCGAGAGACTGACTTGACTTGAATTTGACTTGGGTAAACTTATGTGATGTGATGTTATGTGAGTGATGTGAGAGAAATGATGGGATGTTCATGTTAGATGATTATGGTTTGAGCTTGAATTCGAATTTTGAATGCGTGCATATGGATATGATTATGATGAAGCGATAATACATAGGAGGGTACAGATATTCTAAAAGCAAATGTAATGCAAGGCAATCGAATCGAATGAAATTCAATGTAAACTAATGCATTATAGTGTAATAGTTTCTTGCATTAGATTTCAATGGGATAATATCTTGTAAAAAGAAGGATTCGCAGACAAAATCTATCCTGCGACAGAATCTATCGTGGACAAAATCTATCGTGTCACAAATTCTATCACGCAGCGTTGTCAGGTTTGTGTTGTACTGCGTGCGTAGTGCTACATATAGTTATTGTAAACACATGACTACTACGCACTATGCACTCAGCTCTTTCTTTGTAGTATTATATTACTATGTTGGTGCCTGTAAATATGTATTTATGCCTGCATGTAAGTAATTAATAATTACCTCGACCAAGGATTAACCTCGAAACGTTACATAAGTAATAGAAATGATCATAATATTCTGAAAAAAATAAAATAAGTAATATTACAAAATATGTAAATCTCCGTCTAGTATGCATAGGTAATAATAATAACAAACGAATTAATAAGTCTGGACTGCTTCCACTACTTATTAATCTACTTCAAATTCAAATGCTAGGTAAATACGTACTTGTACTACAGAATGCTAAATCATCCGAAAAATCCGAATTTGGTTATTAAGTAAATAAGTATTATGTGCAACAAAGTAAGCCGTGCTGGCCGTGATTTCTTGTACAGGATTTGATGCTCACTAAAATACTATTCAATTGCGGTTTGACTATCGTACTGTTACAAAGTTTAACTTTGTAAACATTCTAAATAAGCTCTAACAATCAAATGAATGTACTCTCAATTCAGTCAGTCAATTGATATACCTACGCTAAAATACATCATCCAACAACATCACTTACAATCTTACAAATACTATACAAAATAACCAGTACAGAAAACAAAACCTAATATCTAATGTTGATTGAAAATATGAAGAAATAATTGAAAAAGCGTATAATATGAATTTAACAGCCATAATATTGTTAGCAATAAAATTCTAAAGTAGGCTTTTGAAGTTCAAGTTTAATTGAATTTGGATGTAGTCGACATTTAGATACATCGCATTAGTGACGAAAGCTTTTCAAATACATTAAAGTTGTCATTCGGAGACTTGACGGGAGTAATAGTTATTATTGTAAAACGTAGGCTAGCAGGCATCCAGTTCACAGCAACTGTAATATATACTTAGTACTTAATTATTATCTTATAAGATCTATTAACCCAGTAATTTTGAAACAAATACCTAAATACGAACTTTTCCAATTCCCTTTTATAATTTGAATTTTGACAATTTAGTATTACATTGGTCATTTTAACTTCGTAGCTAGATTATCTGTGTTAAACAGTTTTAATCCTTTTTGGAATGTAAATGTTGCTGACTTACAACTGTAAGCATAATAATTAATGAATAAATATAGAAATATTTTGATGTACATACTTAATACGCTTTAGCTAGTCCTATTGTCCAAACATTACTGTATAACCATAGCTTTTACGGTTTAATAATCAATTTCAGTAGCATAGGTCTTAAGTATGTTGTATGTAATAATTTTTAAAGAAGTGTATATTGGAACTTACTAAGTGAAGGAAGAACTCTTTAGTCAAGTAGGATGGAGCAAAACAATATGGTTGTAATTGTATTTTATTAAAATAGTAATTAGATTTGATGAGATGTATTTGCAGATATACTGTACTGTATTCACAAAACAATTATAAAATTATTTAAGCGTAATAATAGTGTATTATGTAGGTGATAGCAGCAATTTTAATTACCTGAGCGTAACGTTATTACATAGTTTCTCCCGTTTATAAAATGTGGCATACCAATGTGTATTACTAAGTAATATGAATGTCATGTCAAGCAATAGAAACTAATTTTTGTAGCATTTAAGGCAATTGAAAACACGAAAATATATTTCTTTAGGAACAAAAGTTTTGCACCTTGATTACTTTGTACAATTCAATCTAATCGCAAGATTGAATTTACTATTGTAATATGAACATGATGTACTTACGTATTGTAACTATCTATGTGCCATAATGCCATAATAACCTGTAACGATTGGCCTTATTCTAAATTGCTTATTATTGTATCATATCTTCTTCAATTACAATTCAATTTCCTAATCTATTCAATGAAAATAATGTCAATGTCAATAATTTTCGTCCGAAATATTTGTTCAATTACCTAAGTGAATAGTAATAAGCCTTAAGTATCGGTAATTGTGTGTATCGGATTAATAAAGTTCTTCTAAGTATGTACTGTAATTACTTACATGCATGCATAAAACAGATATACAGGCACCAACATAGTAATATAATACTACAAAGACAGAGCTGAGTGCATAGTAGTCATGTGTTTATAATAACAATATGTAGCACTACGCAGTACAACACAAACCTGACAACGCTGCGTGATAGAATTTGTGACACGATAGATTTTGTCCACGATAGATTCTGTCGCAGGATAGATTTTGTCTTATTACCAAAAGAAGGAAAGAAAAGCAAGTTGAATTTTTCGTGGTTGTTTTATAAGAATAAGAATAAGCAAGAGAATAACGTAGTGCATTACATTATACAGTAGATTTTAGTAAAGTGAAGTGATGTGGAGTCTCAACTGAAATGCATGGAGCATGAGATAATATATAATATAATGCGGTCTCCTCAAAAAGATACCAAGAAAGAAAGAAGATAGAAATACATTAGATATGTAATACTATAGGTAGGCACATTGAATGGTGAATTGCATTGCATTTCACATTTCACTCACAAGAAACTTGACTTAAGGCTGACTTGATTTGACTTGACTAGTTTGAGTGAGTAGAAAAGAATATTATAACAGAAGGACAAGAAGATAGCTAAGCATAACATAACATAACATAACATACGTATAAAGGTAGAAGGATAGAAAGACGTGCTTGCTTAATATAATAATGCTTACTTAAGTTTAAGAAGTTGAGTTGCTTATTCTTGGGTTTGCTTGCCTTTGCCTTGACTTGACTTGACTTGACTATCTGTATTTAGGTATCTGTCTTGTCTGCCATAATAATACAATGCTTACAATACCCATCCATAAGAGTAAAGGTAAATGTAAAGGCAAGGTACTTTAAGAGTAGAATCATGCAAGCCAGACCAAGCCAGACCAGCAATCGCTAAAAGCTCAAGTTGAAGCTGACTGAGCTAAAGTTAAGTAGAAAAATAGCGTACACATACAGAATAGAGTTAAGGTTACAAGTTACAGGTAAAGAAAGAATTACTAAAGGATGGACCATATGTTGTACTTGTGAGAGAACATAACAGGCAAGTCAGGTTAGTTAAGTTAGTTAGATGAAAGATAGAAAGAAAATAAGTGTATAGAATGTTATAGAACGTATGTAAGGTAAGTAAGTGCAAAGCAAAGAGATAGAGAACCCAAGAACCAAATCCAAATCCAACTCCATTTACAGCAACTAATAATAATAACTATCCTACAGAGGAGAACAGAACAGAACAGAAAAAGAGGTACGTACGTGGTTTGGTTTGGTTTGGTCTTGGCCTATTCCTATGTATACCTACTACCTACTTAATAATGTGAAGGAAAAGGCATTAGCCATGTTATGTATGTTGGAGTTGGATGAAATTCTAATGTCGAAATGAATTCTAGATACTACATACAATACAGGTAGACAGTAGACAGATACTAGTTAAGTAAGTAATGTTAAGAAAAGAACCTTTATGTATAACGAATGTATATGCATGCATGTATTTATGTATAGTCTGGCTGAAAATGCAACTAATCTACATCACATCCATTCCACTCACTCACTCAACTCACTCCGGTTCATAGTCCATCCGTCCGTCCATCCATTCTATACAATACAATAGCACAATATATAAATAAATGTATGTACACACTTAACTTTACTTATCATTAGTTAGAGTTTATACTTTACACGTCCGTTCCATCTAACTCTAAAGCATAATATATCTAAGGATGAAGTGTGTGTATAGGTACAAAAAGTATTTATACAGAACGAACAGCACAGGTAAGTATTAAATAGTAAGATAGGGTTGTCTTGCATTTAAAGAAATTTCTTTGTGTAGAGTGTAGATACCATAGTGTAAGTCAAGCTAAGATGGTTTGAGGAATGCAAAGCAATATCTTCTGTGTAAGTAAGTACCTATCATATTATACTGTATGTTATATAAATGTACTTGTATACTACCGAAGTGAAGTGAAGCAACAAACCAAAAGGAAAAGAACCTAAGTTGACTTGACTTGACTTGATTTGACTCATCTTGAAAGTTAAGCTTAAGAAAGCAATGGAAAGGTACTGGTCTATTCTATTATATGACTATGGGATAAGATGGGATGGATAGCACTACCTACAGAATGCTTATTAAAATATATTGCGTCCTATTTCATACATATATTTACAAGTAACATTAATACTCACATAACGCAAAGGCAAAGGCAAAAGCAAAAGCAACGTGGAGCAAAAAAGTCTTCTTAACCAAACCAAACCACACCACTTCATACCACAAATACATTACTTATATCAGATGGAGCATTTGGAAAAAAGCAAGTTGAATTCAGCTGCAATCCAATAGCTTTAGCTTTTCACAGTATGCAAGTATACAAAATACAAACCAGCTCAACTTAACTAAAGGCAACCCTCCGGCTTCACTTGGACTCTTAAGTTAAGTCTAACTCTAACTCTAACTCTAAACTAAAGTAAATGCATGACACAACACAACAGAGTCAGAGTGAGCGTTGTAAAGTATAAGTTAGAGTCAGAGTCAGAGGCAGACCAGAACAGATTAGAAGAGAACAGAGCAGAATAGCATACCTCCACTAAAGTATATAATACTTGTACATACATACGAATGCACAGCAATCTTCTCGAGAACCAAAAACAGTATGTGATGTGAGTTACTTACGTTAGATTAATACATGTTCCTTTTAGCATTTACCTCTTCTGGCTTCACTCACTCGTTCACTCGTTCACATGTTCTTACTTCTCTAAGTTCTTACGTTATGTTATGTTAGGTACATACATTCTACATATACAAGTCAAACCCAAGACAAGACAAGGTATAATATTATAAAGTCGTAAATATATGGATGTGATGTGGTTGTCTGTCTTTCTTGTCTGTATGGCATGTATGCTATGGCTATGGCTATGGCTACGGGATGGGAGTAGGTTATGTTTAAGTTTTAAGTTACTTTACTTTAGTTAAGTCGACTTTTGGACTTGACTTGAACAAGGGATATTATGTTATATTATACTACAGTATAATTCAACGCCCTTCTTCTGCCTTTTGCCTTTAGTCGACTTTACCTTAGCTTTCCTATTACATTTTACATTACATTACAATTCAATGCCTTTGCCTTTGCCTTGGCTCGTACTTAAGTTGGGTTATAGTCTAGTCTAGTCTAGTCAGCATCCTCTTCTTTGTAAGATCATCATCATCATCAACAACATCCCTTCTTCCTTCGTATTCCTTTTGCTTCAATCTAAAGAAAGTCTCCTGTAGATCTACTATACTAATATACGAAAGCATCACATAATCTAAGCTAAAGAGAAATGAGTTTTAATATTTATAATACCTACTTCTACTACCTACATGCATATTATAGTGTAGTAAACAAGTACGTATAATATGGATGTAAGGCATGATGATGATAAATACATCTTATCTGTTCTATGCACATGTAATCTATTTAATATGCTTGAGGATTAAAGATGTATGTATATTACACAGATAGATATGCATATGTAAAATAATCTATTGATACTGATTGTACATAATAAATATATGGAGTGAATCGAAGATTATACTTTCGTAAAGAAAGGAACACGTTGTGGTTGGGATTGGATTGGTTTTCTTTAGCCGTGTGGAGTAATCACATGCAAATGGTAAAAATAAGGATAAAGCACGATAGAAATTCTCTACGGGCATTCAATGTGTATATTATAGTAGAGCTATAGGTATTTAACTTTAATATTCTTTATTCTAAGTAGTATGTATAGAGGGATTATGATCTTGAATTTTACAACCTACCCCATCCTTTCCATATAGTTGCAAACCCACCCTGTAATAGACGTATTACATGAAAAGGTAAAAATGTGTAGCTTTATTATGTATACATACAGAGGAATGAATGTTGAATTGAATAACATTGAATAATAGGAATAACATGCTTTGCATGCAATATTAGTGTGGGATAGTGTGTTGTCTTGCCTTTATGTATGTGTAAGAGTTAAGTCAACTTGCATTTTATAATAGCATCGCTATCTCCTTTCCATCTCCACATGTACATTGTAAATACAACTTTATAATAACTACGTACGAAGATTAGAGCACATGAAGCAACCCTTATTCCATAATAAGAGTCTGTATAAAAATGTTTTCCAGAGAAGATTATTATATTATACGAGAGGCAATGCAATTCCAAGGCAAGGCAAGGCATGAAGAAAGAAAAGAAATGAATAACATAACAAAACATTACTGTATGTATATAAGTACGTAATGTAAAATGTAACTGTGTAGTGGTAGTAGCGTGTTTGAAAGAAGCTCTGTCTTGGGATTGGGATAGAAAACAAAACACTGATAGGTATGTCCTCCACATACATAAAACGCTCAGATAAGGGTTCTATTTCTAATTTCCTTTCCCTAAGTGTTTATTTTATACCGTGACGCAATTTCTCTAAAGAGAAAGAAGGGGACATCACATTTCATGCATGAGATCGGCTAGTTTAGTTGTACTTTGGGTTAGTTTCTATTCTAGGATGGTCTGGCCTGGTCTTGTATAAGAGTAATTTAATGGAAATTCTCCTTAAAGGTCCGAACTGGAAAATTGAAGGACGTGGACGTGAGCTTCACTTGTTTCACTGATTAGATTTCATTGAATTTTAATCAGACATACAACTATTACCTACTTATCTATTTTATGCATCCCTCATCCTTTACTTAATAACAAGACGATTACCATATAGAGCAAAAAAGTAAAATTCCCTACAGCTTGGAATTGCACTACATTCTACTACATTGCAATTATATTTTATTGTGACAAGGCATAAGTCGGCAAATTCAGAATTGCATTATTAAGTACCATTCTCAAAAGACTATTGTCCAAAATATTTTGCCTATATGGTATAGTATGTGTTATAATTCATATGAACAGTTATATGAGATTATAACAATAGAAGAATCCTTTTCTCTGGTCTGTTAGACAACTCACAGTAATCAGTCTACAATTTCTATCGTACAATACCAGTCTGTGTATTTCACTTGTATGTATTTCTACCCTGTTCCTCTCGGGGCTGTGCCAATCCTCTCCATAATCCTTAAGCTGATCCTTTTGAAAGGGTTGAACGGTCAGAGCAGGTAGAAAAT